>JAPYYT010001518.1:0-26177 GCA_030522565.1 Ceratosolen corneri | reverse complement strand
GTAGGAGTGAGTTCGGTCCGCGTCCTGAGGCTCGTGCAACTCGGTGGAGGAGGCCCGTCGCGAGTGGCAGCGCGGTAAACAAAAGCGGTCGCGGCGCGTAGCTCTGTGCGCTCGGTGTTTGGTGGAGGAGGTGCCGGGGGTGAGGGCAGCGGAT
Source organism: Ceratosolen corneri (assembly GCA_030522565.1). Taxonomy (NCBI): domain Eukaryota; kingdom Metazoa; phylum Arthropoda; class Insecta; order Hymenoptera; family Agaonidae; genus Ceratosolen; species Ceratosolen corneri. The sequence continues at coordinate 26,023 of JAPYYT010001518.1, read as the reverse complement.
GGCTCGGATTTCGCACGTGCGAGCGGGCTGCGGACGAGTAGAGTTGACCCCGGGGCGGTCAGGCTCGGCCGATCCTCCAGCGAAATAAGTGCGCGAGTGTGTGCCGTAGGGAGGGGATAACGGGCTAAACAAGTAGTAGTAAATAGTAAATAGCCGTAAATCGTAATCGCTGGCGTGACAATTGCCGTTTCGTTGCTGCTTGAATATCGGTAGTAATTGGAGCATTATAATCTATCGATCTCAGTGGTTGGATCGGTTAGTGGGCGTGAGAGGGTTGAGAGGAGGGGTGGTGAGGGCTCGGGAGGTGGGTGTGTTGTGTGGATATGCGTTGCAACGAGCGTCGGCTGACGTCGGCGCCCCGATCCTGAGAGCGAGCCGTGCGAGAGTCAGCGAGTGAGAGAGCGAGAGAGAGAGAGAGAGAGAGAGCAGCGATGTCTGGCTTGGGCTACCTGTTGCTGCTGCTGCTGGCAGTGGTCCGACTGGCGCTCAGCGACGTTATCGAGGAGCGAGGTACGTACGCTCGTGGCTGGTCCTCTGGATGGCTGGCGGGACCAGAGCGTGGGGGGGGAGTGGGATGATTGTCGGTACCTGCTCGATGGGGTGATGCATGGTCGGAGGATGAGGAGAGGTCGGAGCCTTTGAGTCTGTCTGCTTGGCTCGGTTGCCGACTCGTTGCCATTGTCGGATGAATCGAAGGCTGCGGTAGGCCTGTGGCCGATTGCCGAGCTCCGGAGTCATCGGCTCTATTGCTCCGATTATCCGGATGAGAGTGTTGAGGCGGCCATATGCTACGGAGGGGCAATTTTATGCTGGAATCGAGGCGTTTGGTGATGGTGGAGTTGGTTAGTTTGATGGGATTCGTTGGAGTTGTTGGTAAAAGGCGGTGGTGTTGGACAAGTCCTCGTGCCCTGTCAGTAATGTCACAGTGAAGCCGATGTTCCGACTTACGGCTAATAGGATGTCTTATTTATTTTTGGGAATGAAAGTTGGAGAGTAGTGGTGTCGTTGTTCCGGTTGCTTACGATGATAATAATGTGGCGAAAAACCTGCGGCTTGTGTTTATGGAAAGAATCCTTTGGCACACGGTCGCAGGCAACACACACACGCGCGCGCGCGCACACCAATGTCAACGTTCGTATTAAGAGTTTGCGGAGAAAAGTACGACATGTCCCGTGACAATTTGTTCTATAAAAATTGGACCAACTATGTTGGATACTCGAATGCGTTGGTTGTTGACATATCTGGCGTTAACGGCAGAAGATTATCAAAGAAGCATTTTATTTATTATGAATTTCAAGAATGTTTCGAATGCAATGCAAAGTGTAAATTGGGATGAGAGGGCCTGCTGCTGCTGTGTGTAAAGAGTAGGGTGAAAGTTTGACTGGATGGGAGGTGTGTGAGTGGGTGTGTGTGTGTGTGTGTGTGTGTGGGTGAGGTAAGGGAAGTGGAGGACTCGTCGAGTTACTTTACGTATCAAAACAATGGAGAGAAAAATAAAAACGTAGCAGTTCACGTAACGTGAAAATAGTACAAAGTCAACAGAGCCTATTTAAATTAAATGAATCGTGTTTAATTGCCTTCATTTTTCAATTTAGCATCGAATTTAATGTTAAATTTACGAATTTATGTAAATACGAGAAATACTTGATACACAATATTACGAAATCCAGTTGCTCGATACGAGGAGGAGGATTAGGGAATGGCTGAATACAATGTGGCATATAATAATTCTGAGAAAAATTCGTGTACATTTATGTGATACGTCGTGAGTACACACAACCTGTATACAACAGCAAAGCTTTTATTTTGCTCGTAGCCAGTGATAAATTGAATCGCAATTTTAATGATAAGACACGTGAGTGTATATCTCATTATCAGCATTTATAAGCTGATAAGAGAAACAATAATATGGACATAATAAGAGTTATGTTCCAATCTATATTTGATAAAATCAGGGGTAAATCAATGATTAGACATTGTCTTTTATTTTTAAAACGACGAGTTTTATTATGTAAGTTCGCTTTTTTTTCAGCCACCATCGCGTTTACCCACACCAATCACCGATTCGCCAGATAATGATAATAGCGGTAAATAATTTATGAAATGAGGGATCATTAATGGCGCGCGTGTACGATGAAATTAAGCATGACTAATTGGGAATTGAATATTGGGAAAGTTTCATTAGCCATTAAGGAATCATAGGACATTCTAGTGATAAGGAACTCAATGTCATAGTTAATCGAGGACACGACAATCAATCGATCTATCCCTTACCAGTGATAAATATGAACGATCGATAATTTTTTTTCTTCTTCTTTTTTTTTTTTGCTTCGTTGAATCTTTTCGCGTTCTTACGTAAAATTTAAAGAAAAAAAAAAAGTACTTTTGGAGATAAAATTTAAAACACGCATTTAAATGTTACCTATAAAAATCACATAAATTCCATTACTGTACGTGACATCAGAAATATACAAATATTATTACCTCGACAGAATATTAGCCACTTTTATAATCGGAGCATCTAGATAAAGCTAGACATTTTTTTATCTGAGTAATTTATTTTATCAAATAGAGATCGACGTGTCCAAATATATTGTGCATATAAATTATAAAATGTAAATAAAACTAATTGAATGATTAATAGTCAAGTAAGGCAGCATTCGCTTTAATAAATTGTCGCTACAACTCCGGTCAATACAATCAATTTGCGCGCATTTATGAAAATTCATATCCCATTTGTATTTATTTGTATGTATATATTTTGTATATATTTGTATGTTGGATAGGCGGACAATGAGATGTGGCTCGACAACATTTTACTAATTAAATATTTGATACTCGGCGGCCCAGATAATTAAGGCTTGAGCCAAACATCAATTTTAAAGACATCCATGTTTGCCAAGTAGTCTGCTTTCTTAAAAACTGTAATTAACACAACTATTTGCACAATAGATAAAAAAAACTACTCTCATACGAAAAAATCAGCGTCCCCGCGCCTCCCATTTCCTTTACCTCCCGCGCACACGCAAAAACCAATCAACCTCCACCTACCATTCTTACCCTCCTCCCCCACCTCTTCCTAACATTACATACGCCTAATCAATATTTCGCAACCCCCGCGCTCATCCCATCTCCCACCACCACAAACTCTTCTTCAATTTATCTGAAAACATAACATCACACACCATACGCCAAACAAACCCAAATTCCCCAAAAGCCTCCGCTGATCCCCACGAACCAAATAGATCGGAGCCCCCCCCCCCCGCTCAAGGTCCCATCTGAATCCCGAGAATCCCGAGAGTCCCGCACTCGTGGCTAACAGGACTCGTGTCCTCGGCGTCTAGACGCGCGGCTCCGTTCCCGCGATCTGTTTATTTTTATCCGACGATCGTCGCTCCTCCGCAGCCCATCCACCGCTTAAATATACCTCGTTAAACACTTAATTAGGCCTTTAATAAGATCGGCGCGCGGAATTCAGGCCAATGCTGCTGCCGCCGCCGCGGAACTCCTAAGCGGGAAATACACAATGGAGCGCAGTTGGGGAGGGGGCGTTGACTTTTCGATTTATGAGGATATCCGTAAAGGATAGTCCGCGGCGAAGTTTCACCGAGGGTTGCGCTACTTTTCATTACCGCTTTGATCCCCCCCGCGCACTCCTTCCCCCCCGACGCTCCTCCCCTCCAACGCCGCCCCCCCCCGACGCCCCTCGCCGTCAACGCCGCTCGCCTTCAACGCCGCCGTGAGCACTCTGGTTGTCATCGACGTCGCAGATTCGAGCAAAAATGACTAGCGCTTTAATATAATCGTCCATGTACTTAAAAAAACTCTTTCCCAAATAGACTTCCACTCAGGCACGTATAAACAATTCCAATGCATTTTATATCGTCGCCTCTCTCTCTCTCTCTCTCTCTCTCTCTCTCTCTCTCTGTCCCTCTTTCGCCGGGCTTTGTGTCTCTTTTGGGTTTTTTCCGCGCATCTCCCGCCGCGAGTATGTTGTGCATTTTGCGGAATATAGCCACGAAACACGAATAACTTGTCATATCCAATGACCAATACTTTACGACTTATTATTCGAGTGCTTACTACCATTGCTCACCGCCCAATAAATCTCGTTCACAGGATCGGAGCATTTTCTTCAGGCGCACTTTCCTCCTCACTCCTAATTTCCATCCTAAATGATCATTGTGTTATTTCGAAGCTTTGATTTCCGAGAATTTCGCCTTTGCCCATAAATTCGAGATGCGTTGCTTATGACTGCATTTCATTAGGGAAACATTATATCTCATTACAGGCGTATCAAATTAAATTCAATTGTTGGCTCTTTACTTTTATTTTTTACAAAATCACCAAAGCACTCTCGCAATTACGCGCATGCGACACAGCCCATCTAGCTCCCTCTCCTCCCCCCTCTCTCTATTCGTAAAGCCAGGGAGGAGAGCGACAAAGGAAAAGAGCATAAGAGATTGAAATGGAAAAAACGGAAAGAAAGTAATATGCTCATTAAGAGTCGTTAGCGGGGACTTTCACCGCCTCCCACTATCAAGACTCGCGGGCGTACAAAAATTCGCGCACAAAAGCCTTCTTCTCCGCTCTGACCCGCCCGAACACACAAGGGCCACTGTGCGTAAACAGGAATAAATAAGAGCGTCCTTGTGGCGGGCGAGCGTAGATACGTATGAGAGGTTAATTGTGCGTCCTCGGTTAAAGCAAGTCGAAGACTTAACGGTAAAGCAATGACGAAAGTTTTAAGGAAAAAAGTCGTGAGACGCGCCGCGCTCTCGTTGCCTCGCCGCTCCCCGCCGAACCTCGGGACCTTTCCCCTCGTAACGCCTGTCCGTTACATCGCAACAACAGAGCTTAGGACGTGCCTTTAAGGAGGAGCGAGCGGAGCCGCGAGCAGAGCCGCGAGGAGAGCCGCGAGGGAACAAAGTCGGCCGGAAAAACACGCGTAATCGGGGAAAAAGAAAGCCATCGGCATTAATTAGCTTTTTACTTGATTCGATTGAATAGGCTTTGGCAATAGTTGCGATGGTTGCAGTCCCGGCAAAATGCTTTCAAGACCTTGAGTGCTCGGGGCTCCGGTGCACCTCCAACACCCTCATACAATGCCTCATAGACCGAGCTTACCAGCTAATGTGATAATATTATAAATAAGATAAGCTGACGAGGGAAAAATTTGTATGGAGGAGTAGCTGGACGATGAGAAGAGATGGATTAGACAGTAATGATAATGAGCATCGTGAATTAATAGCGATGGTTAAGTTAAGAATGTTGGGTAATTCGGAGGGTCATTGTTGATAACTCGTAAGAGTGTAATTATTTAATGATTTCCGGTTTTCGAGTGGCCGGGTTATGGAAATTTCATACTCTTCACGTCGGCGCCAAAGTGCTGAAGCACCGAATCCCCCCGCGCACACACACATCACTTGCACTTGATCTCTGTAAATGTCTCTTATAGCAATGGAAAGCAATAGGAGCCGACCGCATATGCATAAATAGCTCGACTAATCTCTCGTGAAAATCGAATGCAAGCAGAAGGAGCAGAACGCGAAGGAAAAGAGCGATGCGTGTGCATCAACCTAGGCATGAGCCCCTGTCTCTCTACTACCTCTCCTCCCTCCACTTCCCACTTTTTTCTCTCTCTCTCCCTCCTTGCCGCCGCCGGCAGCGTCCCGCGCTCGAGGCTCGCCGCTCTCGTTCTTCTGTGGCCGCTGCTGCTGCGGCAGTCAGCCGTGAGGAATGGCGCACGGGCATAGAGGGGCGGAGGAGGAGGTGGAGGAGGAGGAGGAGGAGGAGCGGTAGCCAGCCGAGTATAAAGCATGAGATAGTGAATCGAAGCAAGTCCATAACCTCGGAGAATATAAAGAAAAGGACGCGGCCAGGGCGATAGGCCGTTTTCCCTGGGCAAAACATCATGTTGACGAGGCTCGCGCGCGCGCGCGCGCGAGGGAGGCAGATAATTGTATTCGAAATTTTTTAAATTACTACCTGCGAGATCTCGTTTGGCCCATTGTTTAAGCATTTTATAGCGAAGACTAATTTTTTTCTCTTTCTGCTGCTGTTGTTGCTGCTGCTGCTGCTGCTTCTCCTTCTTCTTCTTCTTCTTCTTCTCGTCTTTCTCCGTCCTCTTTTTACTCTCCGTCCTCCACTCATTCTCCGTCCTCGTCTTCGTCTTCGTCTTCTTCTCAACTCTTCTCTCATCGTCTTGTTTGTTTTTTTCTTGTTGAGGTTGGTAGGTGTCCGTTGTTCGCCGTATTCATTACAAGGCACGTTTGAGCATGCTAATGACGTCCGAGCATTATGCCGATATTTCGCCAGCTCGTAGAACTTTCTAAATATTCTGTATGTAGATTGGCAATGTAAATAGAACATTTTAACAAAGCTGTCAAGCGAAAAAGTGTACCACACATCGTTGAACCGACGGCAAAAAGAAGAGAGAAAGGGTAATAATGGGCGTGAGGACATTTTGCCGTTCTCTCTCTCTCTCTCTCTCTCTGGTTTTTTGTGTATTTAGACCGAACGTATGTTCGAATAGATGAAATATGAACGACGTCGAATAATAATGAAATGCTCTATTAATATTTATTTCTCAGATATTGTATGCGAACTTGCCTATAAAAATAATTGTAATTTATGTTTTCACGAAACGCTATTAATTTCCATTTGTATTCATTAGGCTCCTAGATCATACTGCGGGCACTTAAAATCTATTGGTTCCTATTAAAACTCAATAAAGATTGATAAAACTGACTGTGGCTCAAAATGATTATTATCATGTATTTTTTCGAGAATTTAATTCATTTATATGAATATATGTGTGCCCCGCTGTCGATATCACAAGTGCGTTCGTCTATAGTGTGACATTACTCGGCTGATAAATAAATGCGCCTCGAGATCCTCCAAATCTTTGTACGGGTTTTGTGAACTCCCGCACTCCCACTGGGATCAAGTGCAGCGGTCGTAATCGTAAACAAGCAGTGGGAATAGCAAGAAAGGCCAAGGCTTCGTAATCCAGAAGCGCCGAGCAAATAGCAGAGCAAATAAAGGAATATCCGTGGATTTTAATTCACAGAGCACGATTCCTTGCTCAATCCAGTCATAGTCTCGCGAAGGGGGTGGCAAGCAATGAAAGTAATTTAGCATGCAAAGAGGGCAACGCGCTGTGTAAGGTGACCGTATCTCTCGACCCTGATTGTCCGTAGCATTGGAGCTGGATGTTGATAGCTCAATTGCTGCCGCCGCCGCCGCCACCTCCGCCGCCCGCCACCTCCGCCGCCGCCCGCCGCCATCGTCGTCGTCGTCGCGGCTGTTAAAGTTCGACCGCCGCGATAAATCAGCAACGTCGTAGTTGTGAGTACGCGAGGCTCCTTCCGTGCCGGTGATCGTGACATACTGCTACGCTAGCCGCTCTTACTACTCCCAAGCTTTCTTTCCTCAGCCCCGCTGCCTCTTGTCACGGCTCTATGGAAATGCGCGAGTCTTATCTATTGACGATATCCTTGCAAAGTCCGTGTAATGAAGTCGCTCGCTGTCCGAGTCGCGTATACACCTCGTCGGCCTTATCGCGCCCCATTCTTACGGCCCATTAAATGCTTTTACTTGCTAAAGTGTTTGCTCGAGATTAGATTTCTCTAAAGCGCAATCTCGTTTCGCACCGGCCTCGGCAATATTACGATATTTAAGCCGGGAGAGCGAGGACTTGCGCTGATAATCGATCGAGCCAATTCACTCGATAACTAATGCAAAGTAATATCAGTATCACGCTTACTAATGACCGACCACCATTGGCATTGCCGCCTTTAATTATCCGCTTTAACAAACTCATTGCTCTCCTACCCCTCCCACCATCGCCACCACCACCACCACCACCACCACCCAGCCGCTGTAATTTGGGAAAATAGTGGACGACGGGGCGAGCAAACGGCGGCGACGAAGCATGCAATAATCTCCGAGTGGGCCATAAGTCACTGGGTGCGGGCGTCGCTCGCGCGACCTATTCAAGAGCACGACAATGAGAAATTTGAATCATCTGTGCCGCGAAGATGCGTAAAAGACCCGTCGGGCGGTGGGTTACGTGGGGCGGTGGGGTAGAGGGGGGGTTTGGTAGCGGCGGCTGGAGGGGGTGGGGTGGGGACGACACGCGTGGCTCGCACTCGGCCGCTCGGCCGAGTCAGCCTTGGACATGTCGAGGCACTTGCTGCACTCTCTGTTGTAAAAGGCCGAGCTTCGGAGCCTGTGAGCCGATTGATAAGAGGAGACTTTTCTCTCTCTCTCTCTCTCTCTGCCTCTGCAATTTTTCAAGAGCGAGCATTCGCTTCTGACTGGGCAGCGATCTCCGTTCGAATTGATTGCTCTGATATCAATGATAAGGAATGTGAGCTGGCATTGTTGTATGTCGGGAGATGTAACACCGAATGCCATATTAATGCCTTGGCTTAACAATTTAAGTCGTCCCGTAAATTACGCCGACTATTCGTTATTTAGAACTAGAGCGTGAATTCATTAAAGTCCATCGAGAGAAGCGATGACTTCACAGTGTCTCTTCTTAATATTCGCAATTGCATCTGCCTCGAATTCAATAGTAATAATGGCCCGTTACAACATTGATTGTAAATTTACAATAGTCGGTCGTGTGTTGTAAATTTACGCTGCCTCGATCGCGATATTTCAAGATTCGGCACTGCTGTGCTGACGTTGATGAGGATGACGATGGCGAGGATGACGTTGGCGAGGATGACGTTGGTGAGGATGACGTTGGTGGGGATGACGTTGGTGAGGATGGGAATAGTAGTGGTAAGGGTATTAGAGCGGGAGCAAGTCTATTATTGAATTTTGGGGAATAAAGTGTCGGAGCGGTTGGGTGAGCGATTACATTATATCATAGTCGATGTAGTAAATATTGCGGTCGAGGCCCAATAAATCAGATCAATGAAAAGTCCGCTTCTAATATTAACAATTTGTTATTAAACTCGCCATTGCATTGCAAATCTAGCTACTTTAAGCACATGGGGCCTTAATGGCAGCCAAGGATCAAAATGGTCGCCTACTATTTTATCCAAATGGCCCAAGTCCATTATAACGTGTACGCCTAATTTCAAGGGGATTCGCGACGTGGATGCGTCATCGGGATACCGGACCAGCTGTCATCGGGATTAGTTGAAGTGATGTTGACCCGCAAGAGCGTTGCCAGCCATTCCGTGTTGTTGTTTCGATGATGGAATAGTTGTAGGGGCCTCGGGATTCGTGGGAAGATTACGCGTTAAATGCATGGCTTTGTTAGCGGGTGCCGCTGACGTTGACGTCGCGTCATGTAAAATAACCTATTGGGGATTGATTCGGTTGATTAATGATTAATATAAAGTTACGATTCGAGAAAGCGGACAGTGACTCAATGCGCGATATTCGAAGAAACGTTTAACGCTTTGCACGTGCCGATGATCTGACATGAGGCACAATTAGATTTTAATCAATTTATCGACTCTTTCTTTTCCTCGGGATTTCTGACGATAAGAGTAATTGTAGTCGTCGGCAGCTGAGTCGTCGAGTTATTACACTCGCGAAAAGTCGAAAAAAAGAAGAAAAAACCAAGAAAAAACACAGAATAAAACAAGAACTGGACTGTCCGTACGAGAAAACTCATTGTACCGTAAATATCCAATGCATCCAAAGTAGGCAATTTTGGAGCGAATGTCCGATTATTTTGAAGGTAGAGATGGGAGGGGGGATAGGGATGATAGGAAAAGTCGAGGAGACGTATAGAGGAAGAATAGCAGCGAGATTGGAGTATGAGCGGTGCTGTCATTGGCATATTTCGTTATTCGTAGCGTTTCATCGGCCCTCTCGTGTGTGTGTGACATTACGTGGCTCTGTAAAGGCAGAAAAATAAAATAAACTAACAAGGACGAGATGGACTCATTGCCCGTGGCCGATGTAGTGCCAATTACAGGCTCGCTAAGCATCGCGAAGAGAGAAGGAGCGAGAGCGAATTGCGAAGGGAAGCTGCGGGGTGGGCGTGCGGGCGGGGAGTGGAGGGAGGAGGAGGCGGGCAAAGAAGGAGCGAGCGAGCGAGAGGGAGAGATTTAATAAACTGGAAATGTCGAGGCGTCGCCGCGTACAACGAAGCGGCAGCACATGGTGCAAGAAAGTCGCCGCCGTCCCCCCTCCCCCGACCCCCCACCTTCCCCCTCGCTTGACCCATCCGAGATCGGCATCCTCGGGTAAGCGCGACAAGTGGCCGGAGACTCGGGGCTCGCGCTTTCGGCCACACAAATTACGAGGACAACGAGGAGAAGGCGCACCCGCACAGCGGCCGGGACCCCGAAGGAGAGCCGCGGGCCTCGGCGGCCCCCCCCCCCCCGCCCAATCCCTCCGCCAACTAATCACATTACTCGGCTGCCGAATCTAAGCCTCGGCGAGCCTCGAGTAATAACGCGAGGTGCTCCGGCTTTGACCTCCGCGCCTCGGCCCTCTCACTCCTACTTCCCTCCTTTTTCGATGCTCCAGGGTGCGGGAGTTGCGGCACCTCGAGGCGCTCTTATCTGCCTGCCGTGCGCTTATCGATGTGGATTTGGTGTGGTGAGGAGCGGCTCATTTAAGCTCCCCCCGATCCTCCTGAAATCCTCGGTCGCGCATTATTAATGAGAGTCGTGGGTACGCGGGGATGGGGAGTATTCGGCCGTCGGCAGCAGAAATCTTCACCACTTGACATTGCGTCGCGAGGTTCGGGATTCATAGGAGGTTGGCAATTATTTTGCAAAATGCAGTTGAGGGGAGCCAGATGAAACTGCTCGATCGTTTATGAATCCACGACTCGTCAAAGCAAATATTATGTAAAGCAAACAAAACCTAACCAGCAATTTTAGCAGCGCTCGCCTCTCCTTTATCTACATCCATCTCTACCTTCTCTCTTCATTTCTCTTTCCCTAAAGGCGCGCGCGCGCGCGTGTCTCTCTCTCAATTTGCATATTCACGGACGTGGACGACGACCGGTTGGACAACTAAAAGGGTTGTGAAACATTCTTCTCCTCGCGATGACGGCGGAAGGTTTGCGAATTTTCGGAGGTGCGCGCCAATCTCGAATTTCTTTGTTTTATAGGCGCGCGACCTGTCACGAGGCTCTTTTCTTTTCTTTGTCTTTTCTCTTGCTTTTTGCTGTCGCCTCTTTGTTGCTCTTCGTCGTCGCTTTTGACAGCACGCTGTCATCGCTGCCGGGAAATTGCAGAGTGAATTATCTTGAGGCGAGATTACTCGAGTGCATTTTGTTGCAATTCCGGCGTCCGTATTTTGATGGCTGGAGCATTGCTCGGCAGTCTGCTATGAAAAAACCCGTGAATTTATGAGTAAATGATTAATGAGCGAGAGGATGTGGTCTAATATAGGAATGGGATGGGTAAGGTGCGATTGGAATTGCGATTTTTCAACTCGCGCACCGTCCTCTCGCCTCTGCAATGAGACGAGAATTCGTGAATTGCTCATTGTCGTCGAAGAAATGGAGTTTCCCCCATAACGCTCGGCCGTGCCATTCTCATAGTAAGGGTCGAGAGTGACCAGCATCGCAGGTAGCCATAAATTGCCGAAATTGTGGTTAAAGTGGCAGCATCTCGTAGCTATTGTTTAATCTCGAGCGCGCATAATACGCGCATTGTGAAGCACATGGGAAAATGCAGTGACAAAAGTCACACCTGGCACTCGTGGTCATCTTGGTCATCTTGGTCATCTTGGTCGTCTTGCTGGTCGTCTTGGTCGTCTTGGTCATCCTCGTGTTGCTGGTCGTCGTCCACGTCAGGAGGATTTTCAAAAGTAAAGAAATACGCGCTCAAGGATTTCGCATGCGAGCCGGCCGAAATTCCTCAGGGCTTGGGGGAGTCTCGGGGCGAGAGTGAATGAGCGAGAGCGAGAGCGAGACAAACAGACAGACAGACAGACAGACAGATAGATAGATAGATCGTGAGTGAGAGAGAGAGCCAGAGAGAGAAAGGTAAACTTGGCAACGCAGCAGTGGAAGCGCACGCCGATGTGGAATCCAGTTCGTTTGAGTCTGGGGAGAAAGGAAGAGAGGCGGGAGGCACCCCGTCGCGAAGGTTTAACGGGGGTGGCTCGTCGGTGTGTATTCATTCATTCGCTCATTCATAGGACCTGGTAAGACCCGTCGAGAGAAAAGGAGCGAGAATCGAAAGAAAGGAGGGGGGGCGCGGTAGGGAGGTTGGCGCAAGAGTGGCGGCGGCATAGGCGGTGGAGGAGGTGGAGGAGGCGGAGGTGGAGGAGGAGGAGGGACAATTTTACGAACTGCCTCTTTATACGAGTCGCCGCTAAGGCTGCGATTCCGTTTTCCCGTGCAACAACAGGAGATCGACTCTGTGTACCGGTTGTACTACACACCGGGCAATCTGCTTCGACGAATCGGACTTTACTTGTTTTTATGAATTCGCACTATAAATATCTCACCAATCGATCTTTTTTATGATCGGAGGCAGCACTGATATACAAGCGTGGCTGCCTCAATAATTTAACGTCGTTGCTCACGGTTTTCTACTCTCGTGCTGCGGATCGGTCGGTGCGCCATTGTTGTCGGCATTTCTCGGTAAAAATCTTCGGCCTCTAGTGCCATTGGAGGTAGGTGGCTTCTAGATCTTTGAGGACCTATTTTACCGGGAACTCGGGCATTTAAATATTCTCATTAAAGTAAAAGAGAGAAAGGGAGGAATGTGTAGAGATGAAGAGAGGGAAGGACAACTAAATGCGGGCAGTTTGTAGTTTTATTTCATCGAGGGGCGATTACTCGGATGCCTATAATTTGTTGACCATTTCGATTCGGGATGGAGGTAATTAAAGATCTGCCGAAATTGAAATTTAATTAAGAGTGAGATGTGTAATTTTGGAGATATTTATGAATTACGGATTAGATGTGAATGTATAATGTATAATCACGATGCTTGCATTTACTTTTCAGACTATCGTTGACCGAGAGAGAGAGAGACAGAATCAATTTTTTGCTTTAAAAGTGTGCATTTTTTGTTTGTTTGTTTGTTTTTGCTTTGGTTTTTATTGTAAATGAGAATATAATATTGAATGCTACAGAAAATGAACAAGTACATTAACGGCCGCTCTCTCTCTCTCTCTCTCTCTCTCTCTCTCTTATGAAGAAATTCTAATTTGCATACAAACGGCCTGGCATTACATTCTGTAATTTGTTTGGAAATTGCTTTAAGAGTGCCGGGTGTATAACTATGCAGTTCATTCGAATTTCACATTAGTTCAATCATAATTATGAGCTACTCCATCGATTTAAAATCGCTTACGAGTTTGTTACAGCTAACTATTACAAGATAAACCCCCCCCCGCCCACTCCAATGAGCTCCATGAAATTTAACATGCGAATAATATTAAGTTTAGTTGGATTAAACTTGCTCTTACGGCTCTCGGAATTACATTATACGCTCGGGCCGAGTTTGTCGTTATAAAGTTCTTGTTTTATAAGCATCTGCCCTCCTGTGTGTGTGCGTGTGTGTGTGTGACTTTTCGCTAATACAATTATTAGAAATCTATTGTGCGCATAAACTCTTATCACGCACAATGGTCTCTCCATTCTCGGCATTAAAGCTTATTTAAACATCGGATCGCATAATATAAAGCTCGGCACGTGGACGAAGGCCAGTTGCACTTGAAAACAGTTTAAAAGAAAGTAATTCCAGGTCGTTTCCTGTCCCCTGAATTTCTTGCTTATCAAATGGCTTGCAGCTCGCTTCTCATTTTTTTCGTCTCTGTCCTGAACACTCCAATGTTTCATTTGCCACTCGGTAAGTCGATCGAACCTTTTCGGAGATTTTAATCCTACTTCCGCCGATCGAAACCAGTTGATCTTTCACTTTTTATGGGGCTTGATGGTGCGTGAGCATCCTCTGAATTATGCAAAAATCGACGAATTTGGAACGGAAGCTGAGAAATGCCATTGGCACGGTGTCAAAGTGGCTCGAACAATGGGTACGAAAAATATTTTCTGCTCAACTTCGACTATTGTGGCCGGAGCGGCAAAATAATTGCCTTTCGCATAAAACACGATGTACCAGTAACAATTGCCAAGGGCACATTATTCGAATTAATAATGATGCATTGTGGAATGAATTCTCGCCCAAAAGTAATGCGCAAGCGACTTTTCCGATTACGAACTATCAGAATGTGAGTCAAGTGTCAATCTCGTCTCGTGAATATAACATCCTTTTAATATTTTTATCTCACTTCACGGCACAATTATGTGCAACTGGATATATTTTTATGCTGCAAATATTTGAAAAAAAGCGCACCGCAACGAAGGGCCGAGCAAAAACTCGCCAACGAGCACCAATACCGCATAAGATCGTGTTTACTTTTTCATTTCAATTACATTGTAGGTGGGGGGCCCAAGGCTAACGAAATACAATTTAAGAGAAGAAATCAAACGCGAGTTGCCTTCTTATTACGCAGCGATCGCGTATTTTACACGCCCGTGCCACCTTTTCTCCTTTTCTCCTTTCCATATCCTTATCCACACACACATACACACACCTCCCAACCCCCCAACTTCTCCCCCTCTCGAGCCGTATTGGCTGTCCAAGTTGATAAGTGTCAAAGTCAAACCTCCAGTGGCTGCACTTTTTTGTCACTCGATCGGGACCGGAGAATCGAGGAATGCGCCGAGAGACTTTGCGGTTCTGCAGTCTTCATAAGCCAACGGTCTTGCACTCTTTGATGCACTTTCAGCCACTAAACTCTTCCGACATTTTTTAGACGATTTACCCGATGGTAATTGAACGTTTGCGACTGTAAAAATTCAATTCTCATTCAATGCCAATTGAATTGCGAGCATTAAATTCCTTTCTTAAGTTGCCGGAAAATTCAAAGTCTGCTTATGTGAAACGACTATTTGCCCAATACCAATACATACGTATCTGTATATTTGTCATTAAAAGATTTGATAATCTATGCGTTTCGATTGCAATGCAACTGTTAATCATTGATTTTTTAGGCGTTTCTCGACAAAATTAAGAGATATTATTGATAATCTAAGAGTCGCTTCTTCCTAAAATTTCACACAATATCAGTAAATTAATAATCTCGATTTTGCCCTCACTCGAACGAAGCTTTTCATAAATAAATGCGAATTTTGCGCAATAGATGCACTTTGAAGGTCCGAAAGCCTTGATTGGCAAATTCACCAAAGTACCAAAATACCTTATTAAGAATATTTAAGGAAATTTTAAAGCCGCATTATCCGATCTCCGTTCCGCGTCCTCAATTCCTCATGCATTCTTTCACGTACTCCTCATGATAAACACATTGCAAATTACAGTTGCCATAAAATCGTAGCACCTGCGTTCACGAAGCGAGCGATGAATTATCGCGAATTCATAATAGGAGTCGAGAGAGAGGGCTCTTATAAAATTTCAGCTACGATATGCGGCCGAGTAATCCGCGGAGAAATTGCTCGTTACGGCCGGGGCAAAAAGAGAAATTCCCAGGGGGCCCAAAGGGCCCGCGGCCCATCGCAGTCGCCTCGCCTCGCGCATTACATTAAACCCGGGGCTGAGCTGGGGAAGAACTCGACACCCGCGGCCGCGTTCCCGTCGAAGCGACTTTACGCAACCGAGACCCACGGCAGGACCTCTCGCTTCCACTCTCGCCTCGGAGTCATTTTCATTTCAAAGGATTTGCGCGGCCAGCCACTACTCGCAGCTGTAACGTGATCGGCTTGCCTGCTGCTTTCTTTTTTCACGCTGCTCGGCGGCTTTTCCTTTTTGTGGATTTCACGAAAGGCGCCGAGGCCGCCCCCATCCACGCCACAAGTTTAACCCAACAATCGACATCGGAGGTTATATTAAGTCGAGGAATGCTTGCATGCTGCCACTAGGCATTGTCCGGTCGAAAATTTCATCTTACGTGCACCCACGAGGCGACCTATTCCGACTGTCGAAAACTGTCATAGCACTCTGCTTACGTAAGGCTTACATTCTCCACCGCCGCCGCACTTTATTTGCTATTTAATGTAAATAAGCTCACTTAAACGTCTGCACCATGCCATTTGAACATAGCTTAAATTGTACAAGTAATACATAAGCTGAGCAATTATTTACAGTCTCAACAATTGAAATATAAAATCAATTCACGGCTAAGCGACACTCGTTGCTACTATTGTTACTATGCTTGCGCTGCTGATGATATTGTTGTTCCTTTGTCCTTGTCGTACTCGTCCTCAATAGCGTCAATTATTATTATTATTTATTATGCGTCGCCGTTGTTGTTGTTGTTGCTGCTGCTGCTGCTGCTATCGTCGTCGTCGTCTCGTCAGCATCATTAACATCGCCGTCCATAATGGAGCGATACAATTTCAACTTTTAAATGGCACAATAGGGTATTATGTGCTTGTGCAAAATATAGTTTGCTTCGAGTCTTGAAAGTGATTTCCGTCTATTTCTTCAATGAATTTTGCTTTTGCTGCTTGGATCTTATCAAAGCCCTCGGTATTGGAAATACCGGGCCTAAAAAAAACGCACTAAAGTACCCTCAAATTAATCACTTGTAATTTATATGTAAAGAAAAATATAGATATATACAATTATAGATATATCGTTGCGTTAACTTTCTTCGTGCAGCTCGAATGGTGGTTGAACGGCAATTGCCAAAATGTAAATAAAGCCGCGGCGCAATCATATTATTAAAGGGACTTGGCCGCGGAATAAATTGACGTGTCCCCCGAGTCGGAGAAAGTGCTGGCGCAAGCGAATTAATCAATGGCCGATTATACAAGCCCAACGACTTATCATCCATTGTGGCCTTTTGCTCCCCCGAAAGAAGCGTCCCCCTCCCCCTCCTCCTCCCCACTATCACCTCAATCGCCCCCCCCCGCCCAATGGCAGGAGGCTGCAATGGATGTCTTGCCGAGCGGGGCCCCGAAGCGACATGAGAGAGAGAGCCGTAAACACGCCATTAGCCGGCCTCTCGCACGCAACCGAGGACGTCGCATTCGCCAACCCCGGCGGTTCTTTATGGACTCGAGGGAGCCGGACGCCGCCACTCCGGAAGCGGAAGTCGGACACGCGCGCAGATAGATCGACAGACCCTTTTTCCTCATGTAGGAGGAGGCTGCGCTGCCGCTGGCCGAAGTTCAAAGCCCCCGCGAACCCTCCCTTCGACTCGTTTCAAAGGCTTCTTCTCGCTTTTTCCGCCCGCGCCACTGCACCGGCCTACTCCTCCTCCTCCTCTCGCCCAGCTTCTTCGCCCCTCTCTCTCTCTGCATACGGATGAGCCATTCAAGTTGAGTCGCGACGGAGGCTCATAATCCGCGCTCGGCGTTCCGCGGCACACGCGAGCAGCCCTTTCTCGAGTGCACGTCGTTGACCGGGTCGTCGAGAGCATTCCCATGGCTCCTCTTTTTTTCACAGCTTTCAATGACCTTTGGCTCGAGGAGATTCGATTTGGTTAGTAAGATCGCGTTAATTCGCCTCTTGTCGCTGCTGCGAGCGCGCCCCATCACAAAGCCTTACCACCACTAAATGTGCCTCACTTTGTGAGGCTCCCGCGCTCTTAAGGCCCCAGCGCTTTATCCGGCCCCGAACCCCAAGGTCCTTACGAGGCGCTAGTCCTTTATCGCAGGCAGGGTCCTGGGGCCAAGGGGGATTAGCAGGGGCTCGAGGAGCTTGCCCTCGAGTGGCCGCCCGGGGCTGCTGGCCAAACGTGATTAGATTAAGATGATTGGGGGCTGGTTGGGCTCCTAATGAATTTCACGTGTCCGTTTGGGGCTTATGGAGTGCGAAGATGCTTTGGCGCTGCGGAGTTTCAGCGAGTGGTTTTGTGTCCTGTTGTGTCGCTCGTATCTCTCGTTGGCTGTCGCCAATGCCTCTTCCCTTCCCCCTCCCGATTCTTATAAATACAGCCGCGCTTGATTAATGTCCCAATGTACTTTCGCAACCTTCTCTTCGTGTCGCGCTGAAAAATCGTTAATACAGCGATTCTTACACAATGAGTGTACGTGTAATTGTCGAGCGAGCCACCCGAGCCTTTACATACCCAATGGAGATTGAAATGCGCCGCGAGATAAGATAAGTAAATTCGCATAGCTTTGGAGGGAGAGAAATTAATCTTCGGAGAATTTTCATCCCAATAATGTTAGCGATAATGTAAATTGAATTACTTGAGGCACGCATTGTGCATACATAAATGGGAAAAAGAGGGAAAAAAAAAATTGGAGAAGAAAAACAACGGATGTATAAATAATCACGGAGCACTGTAGACTACTACTCGCTTAAATACAATAATAAGCGCTTGGAATAATCAGGCTTGGATTAAAGTAACACACGACTCTAACAATATTTATTCGACAAATAACCTGGAATTAAGGACATAAAAATGGTAAATTTCATCGGAGCAGCTCTAATATTTACCTCGACTCGCTAAACCCGCTATCAAAATTGTCTTTAATAATTAATGATTTTAAAATAAGTCAATTTACGTATACGCGCGCGTATTGGTTCCATCGGATGTTGTGTGCGTGCGACTCCCTATATGTGCGCGCGCCCATACATGTATTCATCTTCTTTTTGCTTTTTTTTGCGCACCGTGGGAGTAGAAATTATTCACTGCGATGGACCGATATTATTTAAATTCTCGGTAAAACGGGCAACGCGTTTAAGCTCTCTTTGTACAAGTATCTGAATATTTTTGTATAAAGCCGAGCGAAAGTTGTCTTTGAGTCGTCTTTGTAAATGTGGCATGTGATCGCTCCGAGGAGATGCAGCGAAAAAGGAAAAGGAATACGCGCGTCTCATTCCCTAAGGCTTTCAATGGACTAATAATTTGCAAGCAACTTGACTCCACGCAGTCACGTGTTTCTTCATTCTTCGTTGTATTGAAAGAGATCATTTAAAAAATAGATTTTTTCCTCCGTCAAATGTAAATTTCTCCTCGAGTCACATGAGATTCAGTTTCGTGGTAGCCCATATATACATACATACATATATATAGACACACACACATATATATATACGCAATAGGGCAGGGAAGAAAAAACAGAGTCGTAGGATATTTCAAAGCAAAGCTGTCTTTTCAATTTGACATAAATTTTCGGAATTTGTCAACGCCCATGAGTGAGTATGCATGCAAGGATTTATTAGACGATTATCGTGCTGCTCGATAATGTTTTGACTTGATTATCAAGTGCGTTAATTGAAAGAACCGAGTGGAAATAAAAAAGCTCACCATCCATTAAAAATGTCATTACATCCTACGGGATCTTATTATAGCGAAGAATAAAGAAGCTATAAATGAAAAAGGGAAGAGTGAGAGAAAGCGAAGAGGAGGGGTCGGAATAAGAGGAAGAAGGGACTTTACAACCTCTTGGCATTTGCAATGAATCGAGGAGCGAAACGTAAAAATATTGATTTTCACGAAGCAATCCCTCATAAAAATCACTGGAGCCCCTCGCTCCTCCAACGGCCTCGACCCCCCCTGCGCGGCCCTGAAAAGTCACACGTTCGATGTAATCCGGATCGAGTGACGATAAGCAGCAACGGCCCATTACAACTAATCACCACCCCCAACAACAAACTACCCACCACCCCAAACGTCCGAATTTTACGATCCCTCGCCGGAGACGCGTGCGCGCATGCGTGGGCTGCTGCGCTATAAGCGAAGGGCCTCGGGTGCGAAGCCAGTGCGGCCAAGTGCGAGACGCTGGAGTTTAATTGAGGTTGATGAGGGAGGCGCTCGTATAGGTCCGGAATTCAATGCCGAGAGACGTTGCTGCTTGTTTCTTTGGTTCCTCTTTGGTGTTGGTCGGAGGGCCGCGGAGGCGCTCGCCAGGCCCTCTCTTCTTGCCCGAGCGGAGCATCGAATCCGAGATCGATTGATCGGAATTGCCCCCCTCTTACATAAACCACAATAATTGATGGCATTTGGTAGGCTGGCCTCGGACTGTTGTAACACGCTTACATTATGCAATTAGGCAAGGGAGCGGCGAGGGGGTCTGGCCCCGCACGTGCCGTTAGTAAAGTGATTAGGAATCGTGTGCTCACCGCCGCCTTCAATGCATAATTATTACTAGAGGATGGGAAGCTGATGGAGAGGAATGTCGCGGGCATCCAGTGGAATTGGTTTATCATAGTTGGGGCTGTAATTGTCAAAGGTCCCTCGTCTATTTCACAAAAGTGTTTCACGCCTGCCTCGTTCTTAAGGCCTCTCATTAACAAGTGCGTGCAAGCATTGGCCCAGCTTCCCGATTATAAGTTTTGTAGGTGGAATCGCACAATTGCATTGCAACGTCAACGGGACTAGGAGAAATGAGGGCGGCGATCGCGTAAAATCGGCCGAGTCAAGAGTTCGAGAGAGCAGCGTCGGCCGCCTATTTTCGCAAATGTCTCATCAATTCTCAATGCACCCAGGCCATAACAAACGCCCCTCTTTCTCATAATAAAACAATTGAAAGCAGCCAGCAAAGACATCGCTGCCAATTCGGATCGGCGTCCCCTCAATTGGATCAATAATCGCGAGCAATTCGCAGCAGCGCGTACACTGTACTTCGTGCCCCGATCGCCTCCTCCAATACCATGGCCGTGCGCATGTGCCGGCCAAGGTGTCCCCGTACTCATTATCCTCCTCACCTCTCTTCGGCATTCCACACCGGCCGCTGCCAGCCACGTAAAATAATAGAACAACAACAACAGCCCCGAGGGCTATCGGACGAGGTGTTTTGAATGTGTGTGTGTGGGGCGAGAGCCTCGGGCCCGCCTCGACCAAATGGACGCGCGCGAGCAGCTTCGATAATCGAGTTGTCAGGATCCTGTGTTACGCGAGGCGAGGCCGTGGAGAGGAGGTGGAGGAGGAGGAGAAGAGTGTCGGCCTCGGGCCGGCGAATCAGTTGGTGGCTGGAAAGTCGCGGGGAGTCTCTCGTCTGGGCTCTGGGAATGTTTGCTTTCATGTCGCCGGCCCGGGAAGCCGATGCTGCTCGGATTAGTCACGGCCTCGGGCGCGCACTCGCTCCTCTTACGGAGAAATTGTCGCGGCGCGAGCTTTGATACGGGAGGAAAAAGGTTGGCTTCCGCGTGAATGGATGTTGGGGGGATATGCCGTCTTCCGTGGGAGGCCGCGCGAGTTTTCACGAGGGCAGCCCGAGCTTTTCCTTTGTCCTCGGGAGATGGTTGGCCGACGATAGGAGAGCGACGTAGGCCGTGTGGCCTTGGAGCTTTCATTACGTAAAATCCATTAGCGGCGGCGAACGAGCATTATTATCTTGATTGTAAGCGTTTGTAAATACATGCTCGGCGCTTATTATTATGAGATTGGCATCGGGTTGCACGTCACTCCAATTGGCACTTAAGATGCCTCGGCCGATTGAGGAAATTTTCAAAAATGCATTTTTTCCGCGGCTAAGTGCACGCTCGGCCGTGGCGAAGTGGCGGTCGGCCGAGTGGTTCCGGTGCCTATTAAAACGCATTGGCAGTCCCGGCATTCAAACTACGTGGACACTCGGACTTTCAATTTATTATATAATAAACAAAATGTAATAATCGGCGTTTATCACACGCGGAGGCTTTGGCTCTGTCAATACCTGCCAATGAAGCCAGTCGATATTAGTTACCAGCGAAAGTACGTATTGGTCAATGATAATTATTTAGCCAAGTGTTATTAATGGGTCGTGAGTTGTTGCGGCTAAACTCGAGGCGCGAATAAAAAGTATAAAGGATAGAAGGTGTAGGTGGTGGTGCGTTGATGTGCGTAGCACATCAAGTTCAGTAAAAATGGCAGAGGAGGCCTTTTGTATACAGTCGAGGATTTGTTAAGTAAAGTCTATCGATAAGATGTCGTGGCTCGCTTATTGTTTTGCGTTTTATCAGTATTTTCCAGTTAACCCCTCGCAACATCAGCGCCGCCGCGTCTTTCGAAACTAATCGGCCGAGTCGTAAAATGCCAAACTAATATTCGCGTCACCCGGGGCTCAAGGTCTCGGGCAAGGCGACAGTCGATACTTTGTCGATTCGGAATACTCGGCGAATGTTTCGCCAAAAATACGGCAAGAGAGAGAGAGAGAGAGAGAGAGGGACAATCGCCCGGCACTTGTTTTGGGGCCGAGTTCTCGTGCGCTACCAAGTGAATACGAGTCGAGGACCTTGCCAAGTCTTCTGCGGTCCCTCTCCGCGATATTGCGTGCGGCACAATCACGAGGTACGAGGTTTGAGGGAATACCTCCCTGCTCGGGGTGAGACGTCCTCCCGCCATCTCGCCAACCTCCTTCCTTCTACCATACACATTCGACATTCTTGCTTCCCTCTCTTTCTCCTCCTCCTCCTCCTCCTCCTCCTCCTCCTCGTCCTCCTCCTCCTCCGCCAGCCCTCCCTCGCCTCGGTCCTCGCTCACTATCCTCCCTCCCACCCTAGGCTCTCTCGCTCGCTTGCCCGCCCCTCCCCCCGCTCGCTCGCCCCTGCCAACTCTTGTCCTCCTTGTCCTCTTCTATCCCATTGAGAGGCATAATAACCGTGCAGTTTCCCAGCGCGTCTTCAATGGGCGAAGATTGCATGTTACAAGACCTCGGACCGGTCCTCCTTCTTCTTCTTCTTTTCTCTCTCTCCCTCTTTCTCTTACCCCGGCTTTTTACCATCTTCCTCGCGCTCTCTCTCTCTCCCTCTCCTTGTTCTCCGCTCTTTTTCGTCGGCGACGTCCCACCCCCCCCTCTCTCTCTCTATCCCTCCCGCTCGCTAAATCCTTCTATTTTCTTTGTGTTACGAAGGCTTCGTACTGTTCAATCCGAAAAAAGATTCATGAATAATGCAAATATTTTTTGTTGACTTTTAAACTGATTAAAAGCTTTTTATTACCGCTAAGTCGTATTATTGTCCTTTATTATTATTATTTTTTTTCTTTACATTGAGTATGGAGTATTGAGATCGTGCGGTGCAATCATCGCAGGAGGAATTAATAAATCAAACATTAACGAGTGCATTGTGATTTTAGCATTACGTTTTACGATACATTTCCTACGAAAACTCTAAATCTTTATATGGAACTTTATGGACTGCTTGTTGCGCCGAGGGACCTCACTTATCATACATTTGACTCTGACAAATGATGAACTTTTGTCGCTCATTGTACATACGCTGCTCGGGCAATCTCGGCAACGAATAAACATCACTTCACGTTGCACGTGCGCATCATTTTCGAGCAATGCGAATGAAAATTTTCAAAATCTTCCACGCTTACTCGCGAGCCAGCCCCACAATGGAAAACTCCCAACTTCCGACAAATATTCCGCCTACTTCGCCGAGCCCGTAAATTTCAATTCAAATAATTACTTTAATTACATAAAATCATCCAATTACGTAATCTCTTCATTTAATGGGGAGAGCAGCCTCCCGGGGCCCGCGGCCCCTTCCAAAATCCTCTCTCTCTCTCTCTCTCTCTCTCTCTTTCTTTTTCAAAATCCCACCATAAAGAGCACGTACGCGCACGTACTTACCCTCCGTGCCCTCCGTACCCTCCCCCTTCATTAAGCGCCGCGACTAGTCCTTTTCACGTCTATCGCATGTTCCTGGGCCGCTTCTCCTCGGCTTCCGCCGCCCCTCGTCCTCGCGGACACGGGGCCGCCGAGCATGTCGACGAGCCTCCTGCTACGCAAAGCGCGACCGCGAGCTACCATCAGCTTCTTCGAGTAATCGGAAACTTCATTCTCCTTCGCCGGACGCTTCCACGAACATCGCCATCCCAAATTATACGTCTTAGTCTTGCGTCCCGCGCACGATTGTTATGCGCGCGGGAGGAGCAAGAGGAATAATAAAGGAGGCGCGCCGCCGAGAGTTATTACGGGCTGCGATTGGGAAGCGGGGAGGAGTGTATCTGTCACGGGAAATTAATAATATTGCGAGGGATAATCGAGGGTACTGGGAATCCGGGAATTATTAATTTCCGAAGGCATTGATGGAGGAAAGTGAAACGAGATAGCGCGCAATGCCCAAGATTCTTTTTCGGTAATAACGTTGGTTTTGTGAAGGTTGCTGGCGACGACGGGGCAGCCTCACAATTTTCCTCCGTTGCCCTGCGAATCCTGGGCGTGGAAAAATCCCATTATGATCGAGGTAGCGATTATTCGAGCGTTGTTTAACCGTTGAAATGGGCCGGCGGCAAATCGTCCACTTTCACCGAAATTAACGATCCAATGCTCCAGCCGACGATCTCATGCCAAATGAATATTAATAACAATTCGCAATAAATAGACGAATAAAGGGAGAAGAAGGAAGGAGGATAAAACATTTTCTTCCCCGCTCTACGATGGCATTATGCGCAAATAATAGTCCCATTACTCGCCATGACCGAGTTAAAAGTACATTCAAACAATTATGCCTGTACTCAAATCCTTTTTGTAATAAGCAGTAGTGGCGTGATTTGCCATTCGGTCCCCAATAGAATCGCATTCCATAAATTACGCGAGGCCTTTGGCCAGCCACATTTTTATCAACTATTTCGCCTTCCCCGATAGATTTGCCCCACGACATTAGCGCCGATATTCAAGTGGCTCTTGTCCTTTATTTATTATCCCTCCTCAATAACAGACGAATCTAAGCACTTGACTGTTCCTTGGTGACCCGTCCATCCCTCGTCCATCCCCCCATTCCCGAACTCGGTAGCCTTCGAGCCAAAGGCCATAAAAACGTCCTCATTACGTCTCATCGGGCCGTTGTCGCGAGCCACTCCGAGCCTCATCGGCACGACGATCCTTCTTGCCGATTATGTCCGAGCGGGGATTTATAAAACGAGAGCCGCTGTTGCCACTGTGTTTTTCCACGGGCCCCTACGCCACGACGACGACGACGACGCGCTCGATGTAATATAGAGAATTGACGACGAGCAGCGCTCTGCCGGTAATTTGACAGCTCCTCCCGCTCGTCCTCCACATTTCTTAAACTTTACTTATTCCTCGTCCAGACATTAGGCATCATCGTTCCACGCATCAGGCATTCCCCCTCCTCCTCCACCTCCTCCTCCACCTCCTCCACCAACTCCACCTCCTCCACCTCCTCCTCCACCTCCCACTCGGCTCGATCGCGAGAGGCGACTTTTGACTGTACATTAAATAACGAGGCCAACTGCATATCGCTTTCTCAAAAGCATCAATTTCAATTACAATGAAAATGTACGCTCCACTTTAAAGGCCGATAATCTAGCGGGGGCCTTTAAAGCCACATTGTAGCATTGAGAATAATCCTGCAATGACAACCAAAACACTTGATTTGCAGCTGTATTACATACCTATTTTACCTCCAATTTAATTACCTACCCCAACCACCATCATTATTTATCCCATTATGCATCGAGGTAGCCTCCCTCCTCCTCCTCCCTTGGTACTCGTAGCACTCTGTGCCTCTTACCCTCGGGCCTTGCCGATAACGTAATCGCGCCTACAATTAAACAAGAAAACCGGGAATAATGGACGGGGCGAGGAGCTCCGCAGCCTCGCTCGCCGCTCATCCGAGCTGCCACCGTTGACCAAAACCGGCAACCTGCCCTCCCATCCTTACCCCCACCACCGGCGACGAATCGCAGCTTAGACGTATGGCCTGGAGGTGGGCGATCCCGCCGTGGCATGCCGCTCGGAAGGAGGGGAGAGGGATGGAGGGCCCGAGATGCGCGCGAGGTGAATGTCCACGCTGCCTCGGGGATCGATACCTCGCGGTCCGATCGTCGAGGTCGAGCGAACGCGCAACGGGGCTCCCGCTCCCAGACCACGCGGGCCCCGGATGAACATCCGAACGAGCGGACGGACGTGCATCGCCGCGATAATCTTTTGGGGAAAGCAGCCGAATCGAGCGGACGCGGCCCTGACGCGGAAGTTTCCCGCTACTGAGGAGGCGGCAGCCAACGACGGGATAGTCTCGATCGTCTCCGGCGCACACGACGACGAACCGAGTTGAACTTGTTGGGGGAGCCGGGGTCGCGAAAATTATATCGCGCTCACGGCCGGCGAGGAGAGCCGGCTACGGAGGCGCGAGCCAAAGCAGCGAGTACGGCC
>JAPYYT010001517.1:0-26214 GCA_030522565.1 Ceratosolen corneri | reverse complement strand
ATTCTTATATATATATATATATATATATATATATATATATATATATATATATATATATATATATATAGCATCACCCTGTAACCAATTACGTTTTCCGTTAAAAATTGACTGAAATCGAAAAAAGTGAAACTAAAAAGTGCAAGTTTAAAATATGTTCTATTTCAAATACAAAATTTTATATTTTTCATCTATATAAAAAAATTATAAATTCATTTAAAAATTAGTTAAAAAGTTATATGAATTCAGAGGTAAATAAATATCATGTAAAATTAGTAAAAAGTATGATTGTAATTTATTAATATTATATAATAAAGGAACTATATTTTCTAAATATATTTAAGAATAATATTATTACTTGAATATTATTAAGTAATAGTTTCAATAATAAAACTTTTGAAACATAATGTGAAATTATAGGAAAGTTTGAAAGCGATGATAACATTTTTCACTTTATACACCCGGAGGAAATGCCAAGAATTAAAAAATTAAGAATAATTATATTTTACGGGATACATTTATGAGTTTATATATATAATAATTACATAGTACTATCATTTTGATAATACGGATTGTGTTTAGGTATCCTTTACCTAGTTTTCGTGTGCTCAGTTTATCTGAATCGACGGTCTATCGATAGGGATTTCACCCGCTTGACTGTATGCACTCTCTGATGTGAGTATGGATACAATAGGAGTAATGTTGGTGATAGGATTGATTGAATCGTTAAACATGTGTATGTGCTGTTTTTAATTATTTAATAATATATTATCTATTCTTTTGTACAGTGGATGGTATAATTATTAAGCGTGTAATTATTGTGTGTACGTGTGTAATATTGTAGAAATCGCTGATTATCCGCGAGTGATAATCGATAATGGCCTTGACGCGTTAACGGAGATTCAATAATATTTGAAAATTCGGAGTGCGGCTTAGCCCCTTTTAAACTGAGTTGAAATGACAAACCTCTATGTTTTAAGGGTTCAATTGCACGATGACCCTACTTTTTTTCTCTTTCTTATGTACTGCGTAAGTAGTTCCAAGAAGGTCCTTAAACTTATCCCTAGCGAGAGGATTACAGCAGTTCGTTGACCTTGCGCGGGTGCACTGAAGAGGGTAGCTTCCCTCTTCGAATGTGTTGACAAGGCCTCAGCAGTTCTCTTTACCTACGCTCGTGCTGAATGGCTGGTACTATCAACCCTATGTTGACAAACTTGCCTCACTTCAGCCGTAGGAAGTGTTACTTTGAAACCATTCACAGCGGCGCTTAATCAATCTTGGTTGCCTTGTTGCGGTTACTGCCAGGATTCTCCCTTTGAGATCCAAGTGAAAATTGTACATTAATCGAAGACAACCAACAGCACATTGACGGTACGGAGAGCGTCACCCTGCACTCACAATTCGCATTGCGACTAATTCACTTGATTTTTCCTATTGGTCCTGTGATCGGTAATGTGTTACACTAATTGTCATTGGAGCACAGAATTTTCTGTCCTTATTGTTTTTGACCGTTAGGCGGGTCTTGTCTCACCCACGGTCACACTATGGCCAAGTGCGTCTGCCGAGCGGAGCGGGGGAAGCTCAAGGAATCTTCTGGTTTTGTCTAGTCCGGCACATGTGGTGATAGTTGCAATCATATGTGCACTTTCCTTTGATTCTGTTTGTGTCTTGACTCAGGTAGTCTATGAAGTCGACGATCATAAGACAATTATTGTGTTTAGCCAGGTGGCTTCAATATGCGACATTATGAATATAATAATTAATTAATCTTTTCTTTTAAACTACAATTACTTACGATATGAAACACTTCACTTTAATAATGTTCTTGACCTTTCTAGCAATAAACTTCTAGTTTTCGAATCTACTCGTTCTTTTGTTCTCTGCTTTTGTACTGCACTTTTATATTCGTAAATACTGATAATAAAATTACACGGCGACGGTCCGATGGCTGATTTGTTACACGGTTTCCGAAGAGATTGTCTAAAAATAAATATTTCGCGTTTAATGAAACATTAAATATAAAGTACTGACACGTAACATAGTAGTCTCGAACCATAATTCACTAATTCTTAGAAAAACTACAATGACAAATATGAAAGAAACGATTGCAAGAGAAATATTGTATCATAAGATAAGACCTTTCTCTGGTTAGAATTCATACACATTCAATTATAATAAGTATAATATCAATATAACTTATATGCATTTAGTTGTTGATTTTCATGTAACTATTAGCTACATAATTTATAAATATATGTATAAAACTTTTCTTGATCACAAATAAGAAATAGTTATATACAAAATAGCAAAAGTAGTTAACTAACAAATATTGATTTTAAATAGCATATTTTTAATATTAAAATATATCGTATTGTGTATTATTAGTATCTCATTAAAAAATCATTTTTATAATTTAAAAATATTTGGTGCATGTATAAATTAAAAGATTATTTTATTGACATAGTTAGATATTAATATAGATATATAAACTTTTATAATAAGCTCAAAAACTTTTATCAATGAAATATTTATTAATTTAAATTATATTTATATAGAAAATATTGTACTAGATTTTTAAATATATTTCTGTAAAAAACATTCTTCATTGAAAACATTATCATATGTATTAAATACTATTTTCAATTGTAATGAAAAATGTGATACAAATTACGTACGCTAATTCGATATAATCTAAATAAATATTGTGTATAAACTCTTATTATTTATTAATATATATTAATCAATTTCCCAAAATAATATTTTTATTAATATTTGTAATCAAGGTTATTAATTATTCTACATATACATTTTGTTATCAGATAACGATATATAAAATGATTTAAGATAATTAAAATTAATGTTATATCAAAAGGAAAAATTTGTCTTAAATTTTAAGTTAAATAATATTTTTATTACTTCGATCGTTTAGTAAAATTGTTAAAATCTTACTGAATTATAAAATTTAAATTTCTATTTTGAAAATCTCTAAAGTAACCAACAATATTAAATGATCAACATTTTAAAGATGAATATAAGTATAAAATTGCAAAAAAATAAACTGTAAATTCAACATTAATTAGGATTTGAAGTTGTATGATATAATAAGGAAACTCTACTAATAAACAAAATAAAAGGAGAAAAAGTATATAAAAAAAACAAGAAATTATTAGATTTTATCTATTTTAATTATATTACAAGATTAAGTTTAATAAATTGCTAATATAAGTAAAATTATTAATATATATGAACGTATTAAATTAAATTGTTAAATTATTTATTAATTTCGACTACTATTCAATAGTTATTATGTAGTAACAGTAATAATTATTAATTAGCTATTGACTGTATTAATAAGAATGTATTTATCTTCATATCAAAATTTCTAAGCTCGTTTTTCATCAACAACGTTTACGATATTCTTAGTTATCGTATTCATGTTTATAGAATTCTTTCCAATAATATATTATAATACTTAGTACATTTTAATTTGATATTATCAGAAATTAAAATACGTTATAGTACAACTATTTATTATAATTATAATACTTTCACAATATTGATTATTTATTTCTTAATATTAAACATAATTTATATTAATATATAATTGTATCGTTTAATTAAAGTGGACATTGAATTTTATTTTCATTGAAGAATTCATAATTAATAATTTCATTTAGAATGTAAAATAATTAAAATTGTTTGACAAAGTATAAGGTACTTTATAATTTAATTAAATAAAACTGTGATTTATGTTATTATTTTATCTAATTCTAATGGCATTTGCTTTATTAATATTCAATGTTTATTGGCATCTGAATAAATATTTGTAATTATTCTTAAATCAAAAAAATCAATGAAATCAAATAAATGTATAAAACAATTTAAAAAGACCCTTGTATATTTAATTTTTATATTTAATCAGAAAGTACATAAGAGAACCTACATAATGTACAGTGGCGAATGGATTTTTGGCGTTAACTGTGTATATTTGAAAGGATCTCTTAATTTTTATTTCTATAATTTAATAATAATTTCTATAATATAATATTGTATATTGTAAAAGTTGCCGAGCTGGAGGCGCGTCAATAGAAAAAAATAGTGTATCCAATAACAAGAAGAGGACAAACGCATAGAAACAATGAGGCAATACGTCTCCTACTTCGCGAACTCTTCCACCACTCACGTAACGGTTTTTTCTCAAATGGTAAATAGAACCACGGAAGCCGCGAAGGGCCAGTATTCTCCAAATCAACAAGTAATTAGTAAAAACAAGAGCAGTAAGATATAATTAAAGAATTGATACAGTCTTTATTATATATATAATAAAATCTTTTTTTATCTTCTCTTTCAATATTTATTTTGCAAGGGAGTTTATTTAGGCGAGAAATTCTTAAATAAAGTTTCTTGTATGAGATAAAAAACAGCAAAAGGTTTTATTTAAGTGATTGGTTATTCTCGACCTACAATAACTCTTAAATAAGCACCATTAATTTGAGAATCACCAGATTAAATAAATATTGAAAATTAAATTAAATATTGAGAAACTCGAGTTCGACCGGCTTTAAGACACAACTGCTCGACTTTGGTTTCTTTCTCAGCGTTTTATCTTTTCATTTATTATTATCAATAAATTTACCACGGATTATATTTATTCATGGATTTTCACTGTATTTATAATTTTTACATGTATTTATAAGTATGTAATTTTTACATGTATTTATACGTATATAACATTTACATGGCTTTCATCGAATCTTACAATATTAAAAAAAATAATGCAAATAAGAAGAAAAGAAAAGAAAATAATTTTTCAAATAAAATTGATGTATTTATAAAAAAAAAGAAATTTCGCTTTTATAGAATTATGTAATGCTATCAAAAATGACATTAAATTTTACATGATTACACACAATTTAATGTGCCTTTGTAGAATAACTGTTTATTTCGTATTGCTAAAAAATTTTAATATTTGAAAATATTAATGAAATTATTATTTATACTATTTAGAGAAATATTATAAATATTATATGGTAAAAAATTATAAATTTTCATTATATAAGTAGGTATATGTATATCTATAAGTGCATTGTATTTAACAAATTATTAATTAATGATTAAGTAATTCTATTATTATCGTTCATTAAAAATGTGCATATTAATGAAATTAATAAAAGCATAACATAGATAATTAGTTATTTACTAAAATTAGAATACATTTAACTATGAATTTTTTTGTTATTAAAATTTAAATATTAAATGGTATCAAGTACACGGATACGGCATTTGTTTTACGAAAATGTTATTTGTGTTTGTATTACAGAGAAAATAGGTATTTAAAATGTAAGTTGCATATTGAATGTTAACTAAAAGATTTAGGAGTAATTTTTTTATGGAACATTTTTGTACAATTTCCTAAAAATTATTATAAAGTTATAATTTGATATTCATGAATACAACAGATATATTAGTTTGTTTATACTTAATAAATTTTGAAAATTTAGAATATAAAATTAAATTAAAAGTGGAATAAATGTGTGCAATAATACATTCTTTATGTATGAAAGGTAATGCAAAGCTGTAATACAATACTTAAAATAATGATTTTGTTGCATAAAATTAATTGAAATTTTTATAAAAATAATTTAAGGAAACGAAGAAAAAAAATTCTATCATGTATGTAATGAAATTTTTAAAGTAATATTTTTTAACAAGCTATTTGAAAAGAATAAACTTCTGTATTGTAAAAATAAAATTGAACTTATAATTATTTATAATTGTACTTAAAAATTTTTAATTTATATTCAGTTTGTTATTTAAGTAAAATTTTTGAAAATTTTTCGAAAGATCGATGAAAATAAATATTAATGATTTTCATTGTATCTTAAAATTATACGTTGTTGTATGCTATATTTACTTATTTATTAGCCTGTAATACAATAATTTTAAAGATTAATTTCTTATTTCAAAGCTACCTTGAATAATATATATTATTTACTAATGTAAAAATGCTAATGCAAATGCGAATGTTTACTACTTATTTAATATAAAAGTGTTAATGTTAAAAATTCTAATTAATTAAAGTTTCGAAAAGAACTCACTACTATGGAAGAAGATAAGGTATTTTCGGGTAAGAGTCTAATATCTAAATGATTAAATCTATCGAAAAATAATTAAGAGAATTAGTAAAGTTAAAATTACAATATGTATATAATCATGAATCCAAGCGTGATTATTTAAATGGTGTAAGATTATTTTTGTATGATTAAAATAAATCGTAGTTTATATAATATTTGTACATTTTATATATTTTAGGAAATACGTATATTTTTCTTTATTTTCAATAGTATAAAATATTTATTAAATGTAAGTTTTTCATTTATTCTAAAAATTACGAACTCTTACATTACGGTTTACATTATGTATACATACATTAATACAATAAATGCGTATGTATATATTATTAATTATATAATTATGTATATTGCATACTTATAATTATTTTTAATATTCTTAGAATTTTAATAATTGCTATACTTACACGTATTTTACTGTTTAAATTATTAATAGTAATACACAATTAATAATTAATAATAGTACTTAATTTTTTTTAACTTTTTGTGATATATGCAGTATGGAATATTTAATTTGAAAAATAATGCTCAATAATAATAAAAATAATAATCAAATATAATCAAATGCAGATTAAATGCATTATTTCTTGTTCCAGAATAGGTTCTATTTTATTATAATACTATTATCTATATATTTAAAAACAAATATCGAAATAGATAGTATTAAAAAGAAATAATTTTACTAAATATTAAATGAAGTTAATCATTCGGAATTATAACCTAATATTAGTAAGAATTATTTTTAATTTTTTAGCTTATTTATTTATTTTTTAGTTGTAAAATAATAGAAATCCACTTATTTACGTTATTTCAATTTTTCTATTGTAAAACCTGTTTATGTTTAATTGTAAAATCTAGAGTAAGTTGATTGAATACTAATTAAAAAATTAACTAATAATAATTTATTTTTAATTTTATATATTATTTTTATCTATTAGTATTTATGGAAGTATACTAAATTTATTATTCTATATTAAATACAATTATAATTATTTAAATAGTTAACAAAGAATTTGTTTAAATTAAATTTTTCTAATATGCTAAAATATATTTACTGTACAATAATTATATTGACTAGTTTTTGATATTAGTAATTATTTATTGCTTTTTCCAAAAAAAAATACTTTATTAGATTTACTAGAGTAAAATTGTATTTCTTTTCCATTCATTTACTTTTATCTCAATTAAGTATAATATTCTTTTGTCAATCGATCATATATTAGGTAAATTAAGCAAATATTTTATAATAATTTTAAATAAATTAACTGTGTATCGGAGGCATGTACCTTGGACAAGAGCATTTTATCTTAGCTCTATGTATATTTATTTATAGTTACAGGTACGCATAGTTAAGCATAACATATCATTATAGGTCAAAGAGAAAGACCAGAAATAAAATGAAGAGAGAAAGTAAAATAATGTTGCATTTTCCATGTTTCGGGAGCAAAAACTGGAACATAACAGATTCATAAAGAATAGAGTTGAGCGAGATTCTAGCCAAGACATAATGAAAGCCAACCTTCTAGCATAATAGAAATTAATATACCCTTTTGAGCTTGATGAAATATAAAAAAGTAGGCTACTCTTAAATCCAAATCGCTTTTTTTAAAACAATGTAGTAAACAATTCTTACCGATCCTTTGATTTCTGCATTAAAAATTACAAAATACTTGTGTTCGGTACTGTTCAAGATATCTAGAACATCGAATATATTTATAATATCAAAGCTTTTAATTCCTCAAAATTTACGATCGCCTTTCTGCCCCTCAAATCCTCTGTGTGTTACAAGTAAGGAAACTAGTAAATACATCGACATTTCATCGTCAAGCAAGAAAGTCAATCATAAACAAATGAAAATAAACTATGTGATTGCTTACAGCAACAAGCGTCTAGTAACAATAAATATACTGGCTCTTTCTTTGCGCGACATGTTTTCCAAACACCGAAATCTACTCCCGACATATCTGTTTTATACAACGTAAGTATGAACATAAGAGCCACGCAATGACAGTATACTCAAGATTATTGAGGAGGATTGCATAAGTTACTGATACAAGCTCTGTCAGTGGTTCATCTAAAGAGGATATTTCTTTATTGACATTTAGTATTCCATTATAAATACTATTGCATAAGACAATACTGAACAGTTATTGCATAGAGGCAGTAATTATAATTTTCAGAGTTACGCACTAATTTGGAGAAATAATATTCAGTGCAAGGACAAGCTTTAGGCTCCCCTTTACGCCGTACCAGAAAGCGACCTG
The DNA here is from genome assembly GCA_030522565.1 of Ceratosolen corneri. Classification (NCBI taxonomy): domain Eukaryota; kingdom Metazoa; phylum Arthropoda; class Insecta; order Hymenoptera; family Agaonidae; genus Ceratosolen; species Ceratosolen corneri. The sequence continues at coordinate 17,822 of JAPYYT010001517.1, read as the reverse complement.
ATTCAATACACTAAGTAAAAAAATCTAAGAAGGTAATTACGCGCTTCTTAAGAGAAAAACGGTATCTATATCTTATTATTAATAGAGCCAATTTAATATTACACACAACATAAAAAGATCGATTTATACATCCCTGTTACCACTCCCTTCCACTATCTGCCTCTCTCCTACGCTTATTATACGTTTAATTTCATTAATTAGGCGTTTCTAATAACTACCTATAATTATTGTCGCAGAACTCTTCTAAATAACGATACTTGAATTTGAAAAAGTGAGTTTTTTCGTGTGTTTGAAATGTATATTCATTAAACGTTATAATTGATTTGTAAGGGTGCTTGCGACATGTAAGCCTAGTCGACTACGTTTACTTCTCGATTTTTTAAGAGTAATAATTCTTTTTGAAATTAGAAATATTTCAAAAAGATATAAGTATACGTAATCTATTTAAATTATAAATGTATAAATGTATCTTATATATTAAATTTAATTAAAAGGATAATTTGCATCATCAGACAATAGTTAAGAAAAAATTCATTGTGTAGGATCTCTGAAATGGAAATGAAATAAAATTAATACAATAAAAATATAAAAATCTTCCTGTTCTTTATCTTGTTAACCATAATTAAGTAAATTATTCGGGAAAAATTATAAATTATAAGATATATATTTAAGTAAATATATAATTGAATGTGTGATATAAAGATTTTTATATGCATATATAAATATATATATATACTAATTAAACATATAAATATGAATATAAATGTATTATATAATTTTGGTAATAATCACTGTATAATCACTGTATAATTAATTAATAATTAAATTTTCATTATTTTTTAAATAATGATTTGTATTAATACAAACTTAGATACATTCTATATAGCATATATTAATATTTTCTTACTTTTAATATATTTAACAGTTATTTTAATTTAATTATTTAAACAACATATTCATTTAGAGCATTTTTGTAATTTAAATAATTTTATTTTATTCAAATAATTATTTTTGTTTTCATCTTTAATTAAACTATATAGTATTTGGTAAGATTCATTTATTGCAATTTCATTTCGATTAGTATTTTTTGAAGTCTAGAAGCATAAATGTAACATATTTCTTATTTAAATATATCAGTTAAAAAAACATACTTATACTGGACACTTGTAATTATAATTTTATGTCACGAGAAATTTTATTAAAAAAATGTAATTATTAAAGATTTATTCGTGTTTTAATATTTTGATGTAATTTGCTCATTTATAACTGCATTGAATTGAAAATTACTTGGTACAGCTTTAATAAAAAGTATTAAATTACTTTTAATGTTTAATTTAATTAATGTTTAATACTAGTGAAGTAAAATTCCATTTTTAAATAGAATAGGAAAAATATTATGTACATGTAATAGAATAAAATATTGGTTAAACATAAAAAGTTTTAATATAGATTTTATTGTATTTATAAGGATATAAATGAAAATTTAATTTTAGAGTATATAGAAGTAAGAAAAAATGGTTAATGAACTAGAGATCAATAAAAATTAGAACAATATGTTGAGAAATATTAGAACGAAGGAAATAAATGGAGAAAAAGAGCAATACAACTATTTTACCGGATTATCCTCTATTCATTGAAATTAAATTCATTTTTATTCAAAGATATTGAATTCACTATAAATATATAGTTGTGAATAGTATGCACAAAATATAAATGTTTATTCGATTATTGTATTTGGCTTCGTTTTATTATTTTTAAAAGTACAGAAATGGTTGTTCACCATTTTTCATGATCTGTTAATCAATTTTCCACTAATTTATTCTAAGAATAAATTGTAGTTGAATTTATAATACAATAATTTTTAATTTTTTTTAGTATTTTATATTCATAAACAAAAATATTAAAACGTTTAAAACGTTTTTGATTCATATTCATGTAATATATAAGATTTGTAAATTATTCTGATATATAAACTTTCACCAAATACAAGTTTGATTATATGTATTGTAACATAATCTGAATCCATAAATAGAATAATTTTTATTATTAATTAATTTATAATATAAAAAAGTGGCTATTGAATATACTATACAATATTTATAATCGATTTAATCTTTATGATCAATTTTCCTAATTAAATGATTGCAACTACATTCTTAAAATTTGATTTCAATGATTTATTTACTAAAGCAATACATTTTTAATAAATCTCTTAGTTAGTAATACTTTAATAGTATGGGGTATTATAGAGTGTAGAATAGGAAGTAAAATTATTTAATATTATATTTGAATTTTTAATTATTTTATATATTTTTTATATCAAGCTATAGATAAATTTTTATTTTAATAATATTTTAGGATCTACTTTAATTTTTCTATGTAATATAGATGTTTCCAACATTTAATATTGCTAATAAAGTTATATAAAATTTGTATATTCGCAGTTAGATTAATTGAAGTTCATCGTACATAACAATTTGTATTTCTACTTGTTTATTTATAAGGAGATAAGGTACTTTCATATTTTATAAATACTCTAAATAAAACTCTATTAATTTAAAAGCAAGATTCTTATAACAATACTATTCATTAAAAAATTAATCGATAAATAAAATTAAAGCTTTTATAAATAATTTATAACAAATATTAATATTTTTTTTAATTACTTGAGTAACTGTAGTTTTTATGTTAAATGGCTAAATCTCCAAGATTAACATACTCAATTAATGTAGTTTGAATGGTAGGATTTATTATTTTTATTTAAATCATAAATAATGAGTTAATCGATGTTTAAATAAAAATTTAAACATAATTAATATAAAGTTTAATTAAAAAAATAATAAATAAACGTATTTTTAATTATATGTCCAAATGATTTTAAAAGGTATGTGAAGAAATTCTTGTCACATGATAAACTTAATAAATATAAAATTAATAAATTTCTATTTCCTTACAGTAATTGAAAATAAATATTTATCAAGAAATTAGACAAAAGTTTTCGACTGGTTTATTAAAATGGGAACGCGACATTTTTTCCTGAATACATTTTTCGTTTCATAACTGGTGCTCAATAAATGGAGTTTTTTACGCACTCGAAGTAATGGGATGTAGAATGTTGGATATATTGTAAAGGAAACATATGGGTGCATGAGCACAACTACATACAGCACTCAGTGGCTCATAATTGTGGTAAACTTATAAATAAATGCGTCCCTCGCTTTGGTAATTTGATCCACTGGTGCTGAAGTGTGAATCATTTTATTTCCTCGCTCACTCTTTTTTCTTATTGTGACATTTTTATTAGAATTTTGGCATATTTTCAAGATATTTTCAGATGAAAGATTAATACATTATATCACACTACATTTAAGTATCATATTACTCATTTCAATAAGGTCTTTTATTACTTTTCTTTTGAATCTGTTTAAAATTTTACATAATTAAATTTTTAGATTCGTATTGTTTAAATACTGGAATGATATATATCTTATATATAACAAATTTAATATTTAAAATTAAAATTTAATTTAATTCTTAATTATTTTAAATTTTCCACATTGGGTCTTTTATTGTTTTTTTTAATTATTTTTTATGAGCAGATATATATAATAGAAACATTTTTATATTTTAATTAAAATATTCAATCCTTTAATGAATTAGTCAATTAAGCAGTGTTTTAGCATTTTTAAAGTGAAATGAATAAAATAATAAAACTAACTGTATATACATTTATCGATTAACTACATTAATCGAAATAAGTAATTTTTTAATTATTGATATCTGATATTTAACTTTATATACTTATCATTATTATTTATTTTTATTATCAATACTTATTGTAAGTTTCTTTTAATTTTAAATTAATACTATGCATTCCATACATATTATACATTTTATTATCAAATTTTTAAACCAAATTAGCTTATAATTATTATAAATAATGTCATACTTTTAATAAAAAGATAAATTAGCATAGAATTAGGACTTTAATTTAATAATAAATTTTATTAAACGTAGTACAAATGAACATCTTAGAAAACTTAAAATTACTATTTCTAGAGTTATTTTCTGTATTATATTTTATATCATCTAATTGTGCTAATTTATATATTTTTTGTCCCATATGGTTATTGTATCTTAAATAAGTCTATGAACTTAAATGAATTTAAATTTAAATATGAATTTAAACATAGTTCATACGACGTTAAAACAATATTAAGAATATAACAAGACAAAAGAAAATGTTCATTTCCGATATTATACATTAATTATGAATTGTAAAGAATTAAGAAAAAACTTGAAATGTTTGATTCGAAATTCGAAAAGAATTTTTGAAATTTAAGGTTTACTACAAGTATTAATTTTGGTGATAATCATTCATAATACAAGTAAGCTTCTAAGTAGAAACTATCGAAAATATTGTAAATAAATTGGAAAAAGTAAAGATATAGGAAAGGTTATGGAAAAACGATAAAAAGAAATTAATAATCACTAAATTTGAAAGAAATTAATAATTAGAATAAGAATAGTATGCAAAAAAATCAATGGGTTGTATATAAATACATAAAATATATAAATACATAAATATATAAATATATTTATATAAATAATATATGAATACATAAACATTGAAAGAGTGATAATATAAATGATGGAGTTATAAATAATTTAATACTAAAATTCATTGTACTATCTGTATTTTATTGCATATCTGAAAAGATTTGGCAAAAGTTTATAAAATTACTATTATAAAATTAACAAATACCTATAAATTATAAATTATTATTCCTTCACTATTAATAATCGTAAAATCATCTTTTTATTGATATTCAAATTTATAATTATTCTTAAATTATTTTTAATAGAATTTATGTGCATATATTCAATAAATTATGCGATAAAAAATATCTTATTAGCTATGAGTGAATAATATTTGTATTGAATTTATAGATAGTTATATATAAATTTGAATAAAGTAGTAATTACAGTACTTTTTTATTACAATATTTTTAAATATATTAAATTTTCTGTTTTTATTATTTGAAAAATTGAATAATTATTTGTTAAAAATCTGTGGGTAGTATTAGAAACTCGTAACGTATAGCCGAGAAAAAGATATTTAAATGGGAAAAATTTTTTCTCGAAAATTATCAGTGAAAATATCGATTTATTTTAGAAAGAAATAATTAGATAGAGCAATTGATGTTTAATCTTTCTGAAATTTTCATTTTATTCAATTTCGGTGGTTTTCTATTTATTTCCTTCTCCTTATTAGTCATATTGTCGGAAGGCCCTGTCTTTTAAAAATCTTTTAGGTTTGCCCTTTAATTAGTTTCGGAAAACAAGACTGAATTAATCGCCTTTTTTGCTTCCTAAATTATATTCATCTTTAAATAAGTAATCTTTTAAGAGTAAGTTTTATTAAATTTAATACCATTCTCTTCTTTCTAACCTTCACTGGCACTGAGTTTAACAAGGATGGTGAAAATCTATGGCGTACTAAACAACAGTGGAAACTAACCACGTACTGATTTAAATATGCTCGGAGCATTTTGAAACTATGAAAATGTTAATGTCTTTGCATTAAAATTTGAATTCTATTAATTCTTAATTATACTTTTAAATAATTTAATTTATGAGCCAACATAATTAATCAGCTTTAATTATAAATTTTCAATTTATTAAAAATATTATTGTAATTACAGTACAAAATAACATACGACTGTAGCATTGCGAAGTGAAATATTAATATTATTATATGGTAATTTATTATCAATATATTTCGAGAATATAATCGAGGTATAATCCATAGAATTTGCTTGGAAATGGAGCGAATGGCGTAGATATAGATCTAAAGCCTAGGTGAAAAACTTTATTCCCTCAACATGCTGCATACATAGCGACGATAACTTGTTACAGAACAATATGCAGTCATGCCAAAGCTATTTCCGCTACTCACTGCTTCTATTTTCTCAAATTTCTCGTGCATGTGCTGCGACGGATGAATGGACATCTATCTATCTTACCTATTCCCTTCCCTCTTTCATACTTTCACATTTCATTAATTTTGTACACGCACCTATACCTACTATTTGTAAAAATACCGGCAGTAAAAATACTTATCGCCATTGCTAACGAATCCACTTGGAGCGTGCGGATGTTAGGTACACTTAGTCTGTTCTAAACTTTCTTTTCATTTCTTGCGCCACTTCTTATCTCTCTATCTTTATCTCATAAAATCTTTATTTCTCACGTTGTTTTATGATTAGTTTGCAGTTTGTTGTGATACATTTTTTTTTATTATAAAGCTGTGGTAGAAATATAATTAACAAGTAAAATTAATTTATTATAAGAAATGTGTTTATTTTATAATAATTGCATTAAATAATTACACATTAAGAGATTTACATTTATATACTATTTAATTTAAATCAAGAACTTTAATTCACGTACGTTTCTTTTCATTAATTTCATGTTATTATAATTTTTGTAATAAAGTTTATTAAATCATACATTGAGTTATAATAGACGTTATTAAAATATTATGAAATGCGTTGCTTCTTAGTGGAATTAATTAAAAACATATCGATTAATTAATTTAAAATTATTGACGATAAGATTCGTAAGTGAGTTATATAAAAATAAATAGTTATTTATTAAATTAAAAATTAAATTAAAATAATTATTTGTATTCAGCTGCATCGATCTACAAAAAATATACTAAGCAAAATAAAAATCGTTATTATTTTCATTAATAATATTTGTAAAATTACGTGTTTAGAAGGTACTATTGCGTGCATTGGAGTATGTTAAATGTGTCAATAATAAATAAATTTAAAAAGCAATAAAACATACTTTTTTATCGTTTTTTCTATATGCTTCTATATTATATTAGTTTTTGTTTTTTGCAGTATCTTATGCTTTTTAATCCTATTTTTGTCTGGCATCTTATAGTTCAGCCTTTTAATCAACGACTTATACTAGTGAGGCGACTATTCATTTATGGCATTTATTCGTGTTCTATGGAAATGGAGAGAAACATTTACCTCCTCCATTTTTCATATCAGCGATGCTTAATTGTGTATATCGAAATATGCTTCATTTCGAACTCTGACTTTGACGATTCGTTTGGTAAATAGCGGATTAATTCTAAACAAAGTCTTACCGTGCTGTATTTAAATTTCTTTTTTATTGTTTTAAATATGTTCAATAATACATATATTAAGTGGTAGAGCTGGAAAACGTGTAAGAATAAGTAGAATTTAATCGCTCGAAGGTAAAGTGTACTATAGAGCGAGAAATAAGAAAGAAGAACTTTAAGAATTAATCATAATAAATTATGCTAAAGTTAGCTATTTAGAATGGAATTAAAATTACGTGAAATATAAATTGTGATAATTTCGTTAAATAATAATTTGTAGCTTAATATTTGTGTTATTATTAATAAATGTTTTATCATTGATTTGAGGTCGGTAATAAATTTATTACAATATGAATGTCGGTGTAATATAGATAAATGTCTTATTATATTTTTGTAACAATATTTTGTACTTATTACTAAAGCGTCATTAATTTAAAGCACACGTACAATATAGCTCTATCAAGCCGCAATGAATGCATAGTTCACGCCAGCATGCAGTACGCAATTACTAGAAGGCTAAGGCCGATGTATATGAGAACAGTAAGATCGTTGGAATTCTTGGTAAGATATGTGATTCAAGATTGACAATTTATTTCAATGGAATATTTAACGCGGACTAATTATTCCATTATAATCTTGATAATTTACATAATCATCTCTCTCCTTTCATCTTCTTATATATGCATTATATACATGCATATTCGTGTGCATATATATATATATATATATATATATATATATATATATATTTACATAGATACGCAGAATTCTATCGCACATGTATTTAATTTTAAACTATATATATATATTTTTTTTTATTATATTTTGTATATGAAAGGTAATATTGATCGATATTTTTTCACTTATTTCAATGGAATCTATTTTCTATTCTTGGTTAGTTTTTTGAACATCCCTATTTATTTTATTTATTTATTATATTTATTATTTATTTATTAATTTTATTTATTTTAGAAATTATGTTAGGTTGTAAGAACGTTTTATTGAATCATTCATAAGATAAGATATTAGTACTTATATTTAATAAATTGCAACTCATAGCGTAATTTGATTTAATTGTATGTTTTGTTAAAAATCAAATTATTTTTTTTTTTTGATAAAATATGTTAATTTATTTATTTTAAAATAGTGAAACTTTCATTAATATTTATTCAATCTAAAGTTAAGTAGATAAATAAATTCTCACAAAATATATAAATTATAATTTTTATACATTTTTAAATTATCACACTTATGTGTAATAACAATATGAATGATAAATATATGATATAAATGATTAAAATTCATAAGATCATGAATGTTTACGTAAAAAATAAAAAAAGTAAGTTATTAAATAAATTTCAATGCAATAAAAATAATCATTTGATCATTATTAGAAATTAAATTAGTAAGCTTGTAATAACCACAGAGTTTAATTTTGTTATCAATGTGAAAATGAAAACAATCATCTATTATCAAATTTCTTTATTTCTCTAAATATTTTGTATTTACATTTAAATATTTGTTTGTACTTGCCTTCTTTAAACTCCGGTAACTTTCTCCTTATCTACTAGTTTATTATTAATAATAATTAATGTAATTAATTATACAATGGTCATATATTTAATAAAAGTTAAAAAATATGATTTACATTTCGGTATGAAATATAATCAAAAATAAATAAATTATTAATACGAAAACTAAAAAAATCTTAAATAACTAGTAAAAGAATTTTATTTAAACTTGATAATTTCTCATTCATTTATACAATTGTATTTAAGATAAATAATACGAAAATGTATTTATTTGAATAAACCACTCAATCATCTTTACTGGTTGAATTCTTATCTAAGTTTCTAATTTAACGTTAAGTATATTTCTATTTAAATTTTAAAATAAATAACATGGTTTAATGTGAAAATGATTTATTTTAAATTATTTCAAATTACGTGTGAAAACATTGTATATATGTATATATTTTGTTTTATTTTTATTTTTATATATATTTTATGTAGAATTTTATAAGTTTATACATATAAAGTATTATTGTACATGATTTTTAAAATAGTTTTAAATAATTTTCAAGTAGATATATATATATATATATATATGCATACAGTTATTAATTTTTATAGTTATTTTGTTATTTTACAATTATATACATTTTTAATAACTATTTCTTTTATCGATTACATGTATGAATATAGATTTTATTTTAGGGTTATTTTTTAACTTTTTGCATTTTTATTTAGTGTAATAGGAAAAATACTGTAAAGAGATTATTATATAGAATAAACAGAGAATGAGATACAAAAATAAAGTTTGTCTTGACATTTGAATTTACTTGGCATTGTACGAAACTCAATAACGTTTGAAATTAATAAATCTTGTCTTACTTTCACATTGAACTATCAAGATGAAGTAACAAATATTTTTGATGGCTGGTGTCTCAAAAAAAAAAAAAAAAAAAAAATGAAAATATTCTGAAAAACTTTTTTTTTCGACTTCTTACTTTTTTGTCTCTTCTTTCATCTTGAATGTTTTTCCTCTACTATTTCTTGAATTTACCTTCATATAAACACATTATATATTTGCAAAATCAAGTACTAATACAAAATTTATTTTTACATTTCTTGAATTTCGTTATATATCCATATTATTAAGAGGAATAAAATATAATTGAAAAATAGAATTAAATGAATATTTTAAAAAGAGAAAGAAATTTCAATAAAAAAGAAAAGGGGGTCAGGTACTTAAAGCAAGTTGGAAAGTAAATTTGAACAAGCTAAATTTCCCCATAAACGTTCCCCATAAAATGTATATTTTTTAATTTATAAATTGCTTTTATATAATGTATATAATAGTACATATAAAGAACGCACTAATATGTAACAAACTGAATCTATAATAGCGATATTATTATCAAGTTTAAATCTAAATACTATGATTTTATCAAATGCCTGGCAATTCTCTTAAGAGCAAACTATATTTAAAAATATGTTGCAATTACAGATCAAGAAAAATATTTTGAATTTTATTGAAATTCATAATAGTATATTAATTTTTATTTTGTATAATTCAGAAACTTCAGAAATTATTGAATAATTATCAGAATGTAGTAAATTTAAAACTAATTTAAATAGATAAAAATTATCAAATATATTTATTTGATCTATTTTTAAAAAATTTATATTTATATCATATCATATATTTATATCATTTATATCATTATATCATTATAATATTAAGATATGCTTTTAAATTATGTACAAAATTTAAAAAATATTTATTAGTTAGATCGCAGATAAATGTTTTATGAAAAAAACATATGGTAATTAAGTTAACATCGCTTTAACATGTTTTGTTTTATAATTTTTATAGCATAATTATTGAATTTGCTTATAATTATAAAAATGTTTATTATTATAAAAATATTAATTCTCGTTTAGAATAAATTAGTACAACTTGAAAATATAGAATATTATATATATATTCTTTATTCTAATATTTAGATAATTTGAAGAAATTGTGGATGTATTTTATTCGTTGAAAGCTAGGAGACCAGAAGCTGTAAACGCATATATTAGAAAGCGTAAAATTTGCTTTATTGTTATGAAAAACAAATAATTATCATCTATTAGTTATATCAATAGCTATCTTGAAAATTTTTAAATTATTTGCAGATTTTGTTTCGAATTTATTTGGAAAATTTGTTAAATTTGTTTGGAAAAAGCAACACTATTATAAGTAAAAAAAAAATTATGTTTAATATATTTTTTTAACAAAATGGATCTATTGAATGATGTGACAAACTTAAAAAAAAATATTTTTTCTTTTTTGAACTTAAATATATATGTGTCCTTTTTATAATGTTTTTTTAAAATTAAAACCTGTAATCTAATGTACCGACATTTTCACTCAATATCACAAAGATATATGGAATTATTGAAAATATATTACATCATATTAATTTCACTTTTTTCTTAACACCATTATATGTTTTAATTCATTTTTTCGATAGAATAAAAATAGTATATATTATATATTGTTTATAAATCCAATACGTGCAGTCTGTAAAAATAATAAAAATGTTATAAAATTGCTTATAAACGTTATATTTAAAAGGACAGAAAATTAAATATATTTCAACTAGCTTAATGAAAATATTCTAAAAATATTTTTTAAATAACATTTTAAAACTATTTGGTTTGATTTCTTATACCCAGCTATTAGTACTATCTGTCGATTATTTATAACATTGCTTTGAAATATAACGCAACAGCTTGATTGGTTTTCTATGCTTAACAAATTTAGAATATAAAACAATATTAAAATTTCATCGTATAAAAACGGGAACATATTGCAAGATTTGTTCGCAAAAACTATCGCGAAAAGACTCTTTGCACCAGATATAATATTTTGTATGTAACACAAATGAAGTACAATAAGAATGGCATTAATTTCTTAAATAATTATTTAAATGATTTAAATGATTATTCGTACGAAATAATAGTATCTTTGTAACGGCAATTAAAGCTCTGTACTTTAGTTGATGTTTTATTGTTATTAAATTTTATATGCTGCAATTCTAACATAAATATCTTAGTGTAAATTACATAAAACGTATTTAAAATTGTTTTAAAAGATCAAAATAAAAATATTTTAGATATTAAAAATTTATACGATAATTATTATGAAAAGCAGATGAAATGAATTTTAATAATAGATTTAAACATGTAGTTAAAATTTGTTTAGAATTATATATTTTTAATTAGAAAAATACTGGGTTATATTATTTTTAAGGATAACTATTTTTCATTCAGAAATATTTATTTCATATGTCTAAAATTCGAAGTATGCTTAAAGTATATTACTTTTCCACTTGACTTAGAAATTAATTTAATGGACATATTGAGAAAAGTCACATTAATAGTTCATTTTTTTCAAATAAGTGTAAGGGATGATATTGAAATAAATATGCAAATTATATAGAAGAAGAGAATAATAAAAAGAGTTATATTAATAACAGATTCTTATCTACAATGGCCAAGTAAATTTCAAGGTATTATGAATAATTGAAAGTTTATGAACAAAAATTATAATGAATATTTTTCAAATATGTAACAATTACAATATTAATATACTATTGAAGTATCTAATTTTTACAGATATTTAGTAATATCTTGCATAAACAATTTCTTAACAGTATAATGAACAATCACTAATTGTAAAAAATAGTAAATAATTTATTTAATGAAAATAAAATTTTAAATTTAAAAAAAGGCAAAAATCCAAAACCTAGTCACATGATGTATTTGTAATAAAATTAAATATTTTTAATAATCTAATATATAATCTAATATAGCTTTAATACATTAAAATTAACATTAGGTATTGCTGCTTCTAAAGATTTAGATATACCATTGTGATTAAAATCGTGTTTGCATACTGTAATGTGAAGAAAATATTTTTATTGAGTAACTTAAAGTATTTCATGAAAAAATTATATGCTTAAAAAAAGTCTATATAATTTTATAACAAGTATTGAGATATTGGTTGGAATATTTTTCATGTTTATTGAAGATACGAACAAGTTTTCACTTTTTTGGTACAAATTACAATCAATTATATTTATATTTATTGATTTTTATTATATTTTTATTTAATCAACATATGACATTCAATAGTTTTATTTAGTTAATTGGAATCATGAATTAAGAAATAATAATAATCATCATTTTATAAAATAAACCATTATTATAATTATCGTTTTAATTTATTATTTTTAAATTATTTTTGAAGAGAGAAAGTTTGAAAATAAAGTTTTTGAGAAGGAAAGTAGACTATATTGTGATTTGATACTACTTTAGTTATAAGTTTTTAAAATAAAAATTTTTTTGATATAAAGTTTTCAATGTACAATAAACTTATATTCTATTATTTCACTAACTATTTAATTTATAGGCGACTTTGTAATTGAAATTTATCAATAAAAAATTAATCTCTTAAAAATAATCATATTTGAAAAAAATTTATTATTCCTAGTTGAACATATACAACTATGAAAAATTTAATTATAATATTTAAATAATCCTTTATATACTTTTTATTACAAATATAATAGAAAGTATGATTATGTTTTTACTATATAATATTAAATATTTATATTTTATAAGAAAATAAGACATTAAAAATACGTTAATATTTTACTTTAATTAATATTAATCTATCTATTTTAAATAATAATAGTTTTGTATTTTAATTCTATTTCCATTTATTAATTTCATATCATAACAAATACTTACTGTATAAAGAAATAAAAGTTTTGTTAATGAAGTAATAGGTAAATGTATTTTAATCACTTTGATTGTGTTACTTTAATGTCTTTATCCTAAAAATATTACATACATGTTTTATTTCTAATTGTATGTAACTAATATACATATTGGTCTTGACCTGCACTTCATACAAATACATTTCTACGATTATTAGAACATTTTTTTAATTAAATACTTTTCCATATTAAATGCAAAATTTTCATTTAGCTTAAATATTTTAATTTAATTAAATTCTCTTTTCAGGATGATAATTGAGATCTTGCATTCGGATACTAATGGATATACCAAAATCTTATATTTTTCATACACGCAATATTGTTAAACGGGATAAATATTTATTTAATATTTTTTATGAATAAAATACGATTTAGATATGTTGTACACTTATTTGCAAATATTCAAAACAATATATTAAAATATTGTATTTTTAACAGTTTTTAAAAATAAATGTTAAAGTAAGGCTTATTTTATTCTTTACTCTGATTAAATTTATTTTAAAGAAATGTATACAAGTATTTGATGTTTTTCATTGTTTAATTGTTTTAATATAAAAGAAATTTTCAGTTATTAAAGCAGCTTATATTATTTTAATTTCTGTTACGAGAATTTTGAATATACCCATTTTTGTCACGTATTTTATACCAAAACAAAGTAAAATCAACATTCCTATAAAGATTCCCTCTTAATCTAGTCGAACCGTTCCCACGGAAGAGGCAAGCAAGATTTATACTTTATCTATTGCGCAGCAGTCTCGAGTCTCAGTACAGGATTTGGCAGTGCACCAATCATCGTAAAAAGACAATGGTGATCCAATGACTGAAGCTTCCCACTCCTGAGAATACAAGCAAGTGGCAACTCCTCGCGAAGAAGCAGGCTGATATACATAAATTAGGCTGCACGGTTTAAGCAGTCGGCACTTGAAAAAAATCTCAGTGATCGATTGTGATCGACAAGTGCCTCGAACTCGGATCAGTGTCAGTATTGGGTGGGCATTGTGCCGGGAACTATTTTACAATGAAGACGAGTTCGAGGCTTCTCCTACATTCCTACAAGAGGAAGGTAAGCTTCGACCTCAATCCACGTACGACCTTTCAAGAAGAACGTAAAGGCAACTTAGGTTTGGAGTCCCACAGGCAAAGGCAGCAAAGGTGCCTGCTTTCAAATATCGAAATCAACTACAAAACCACTAGGAGAAGGAGGGATTCCGCGAAGCAATTTGGCATTCAACTTACAACTGAGCATCAAGACTATTTCTTGAACACAAATAATAAGTGTATATATGTATATATATGTATATATATATAGAGAGAGAGAGACATTTTAGATTCAATAAAGCAACGTGTATGAAAGAGAGCATCGCACACGCAATTATTTTGCATCCCGTCCTCCCTCTGCTGCCGCTATCTGTTTCTCCCATTCAACATCTTGGAAAGAATTCACACTCGGGTTATTTCCCGAACAATTTCTTTATTGAAATTTTATTCATTTTGTCTAAACAATAACAGACAATATAGAAATTAAATAAAAATGATTGAACATTAAGAAATGTAGTACAAATATTATTGGTTAAATTAATGATGATACGCTTTTCATAAACATTTGGTTTTAATCTTAAATTTATTAAAGTACAGTGTACGAATATTCAGAAAAAATCCGTGTATATGAAATTATTCAAAAATATATTGTAATATATATAACTTATAAAACCCGAACAATTCTTAACATTTAATTCATTTGATTGAAAACTTACATCTAAATTAAAATTAATTAAAATATTGAAAATAATGATTGTAATCTATAGAATATTAATATTAAAAATGTTTTTCAATATATACACAAGACTATATATTTTTATAATTGTATTAAACATAATAAAATTGATAGTAATTATAAAGCTATTTAATAAATTCCTATAATTTTATATAAATAAAAATATACTAATGTTAATAAATAGTTAAAAATTTTCAAATAAATCAATATTTATTTACTAAAACAATTTTTATTCAATAATTACATAGTAATTATATTAGGCAATATTGTATTTGCTCTTGTAACGATAAATAATTGGACCATCTTAGCTTCTAGGTAGTCCTTGACTATGGACTTGAATGATAAATCGAATCTTATTTTTTCATATTTCTTATGTATATAAGGGAAGTTTATTATTTAACATTTTACAGCCATGTGTATTTCATAGATAAGGACAATAAAAGCTAATACTCTATAATCACATATTTATTTTTCGAAAGAGAAAATATGCTATTGTTCATTATAATCACTATAATATTGTCATTACTACTAGTTTTTAATTAGAAATACTATTTATATCATATCAATACATTGTAGCTAACATAATTTATAACACCCATTACAATCAGATTTTATTAATCAAATTTTAATTTAAAAATCATTTGATTATAATAAAATTTGTTATTAAAGAAATCCTAATTATTTATTTATAAATCTAGAAATACCAATAATTTTTTCAATATCATTAGAAATGTGTGGTCTATCATATTTATTAATGATAGTCAATATTTATTCATATTGTTTAATAATAAGTGAGTAATTAATTGCATTGAAATAATAAAATTGATCATTATATTGTATAAGAAAATAACATTAATTATAATTTTGACAAATTTTATTGAATTTAATGAATTAAATTTATGTTTAATTGAAATTATACTTTAATCACGATACTCTCAATAAATGCATAAAATAGTGTTTAAATTTTTATATAACCAATTTGTTGAAATATATAATAAATATAATAAATTAGAACAAAATGTATATTGCTAATATTTTTTTCAAATTCGACAATTTAAATATATATTTATTGCTCAATGAGTTAGTTGATAGAAAATTAATGTTAACATCGAAATTTGTTGATGTAAAGACAATTAATAATATAGTATAATATACAATAAAATTTACAATAAAATTTGTAATGAATATTATTATTATCAATTGTATATAAAATTAAAATCACTTTTTACGTATTAAGAAATAGATTATAATATAGATTATTGAAATATACAATAATTGAAGCTTTTGAATGAATATTATGAAATTTAATTATTTTAAATTAACTTGTGAACAATTACATTAAATACTTTATGTCGTGAATTTGTCTCATTAAAAAATTAAAAGAAACATTTTTTAAATATTTTATTTTTACATACTAAATCGAATTTGATAAGAATACGAAGACGTTATTTTTTTAAAAGAATAATATATTTATGATAGCCGTAATAAAAACAGACATCACTTTTCATTTTTATTTATCATACAGTATTTATTAATAAATTTCTTTAAACTTTGTATTTATTCAATATAAATATTATTTATTATTTTTTTCTAAAATAATCTTTTATTTTATAAAGTTAATACATTGTATGATAATAATGTTTCTTATAACTTCAATTCAGGATAGTATTTAATATAAAATTAATACTTACATTCCATATCATAGGAGCTAACCAAACTCATTTTAGTAATGTTCTAGAAGTATAAATATTTTAAGGAAATATAACGTGAACACTCGATAAAAATATAATAAATAAATGGTAATAAGTGTAATAACACATATTCTTAATATAACGATTTAAATTATTTTACAAGATACATTGTAGATCATTACACATATTCCTGTTAATGGTTTTTTATTTACAAAGTTATGTATTAATGAAATCATATGAATAAATTGTAAATCTTATTTTGACAGATGAAAATAAATATATTGTAGTTAATTGATATATAATCAGTAAATTACCGATTACTGTTATTTATATTTCCAACGCTAATTACAATTTATTAATCATCATTAAACAATAGTTTACTACAAATATTTTCCGGTACATTTATAATCTTTATTTTATTGACGATTGACTTAATATGTTTAATATATCACTTTTTAATCTTATTCTCATTTGCCGATCGATAAGATTTTATTAAGAATTTTATTTTGAAAGATATTCAGAAGCTTATTTTAGAGCTTATTTTATTTACTTAATTCGATAGTTTAAATGAAGCAAAGAAAATTATTTATCAGAAGTAAAATTAATTAATAAACATATTTGTAAGCATATTTTTTACTCTTCGTTTGCAGTGGCGTGATTACTATTAAGTCCATTTTTTTAGTTGCATATTTATCTACTACACAACGTCTATATCCAATGTAATTAAGACTATACTATTGTGAAGAATTTTCATATTTATATTCTACCTTAAATTTATGCATGCACGCATGGATATGCATATGTGCATACATACATATGGATATATATATATATATATATATATATATATATATATATATATATATATATATAATATATAAATAT
>JAPYYT010001516.1:0-34749 GCA_030522565.1 Ceratosolen corneri | reverse complement strand
CACCGCACCTCTCCTTTCCTCATCTTCATACGTTTTTTTTTTTTGTCTCTTTTGTATTATTTTCCTCGCGCCCGCCAATCTAAATGACGTTATCGCGCCTCGGAGGTAGCGATCACTCGAGAATATTTTTTCACTGCTTTCTTTGCCTCTTGTCCACCGTTGAATTCATGCGCCGCCGGTCCACCGTCACCCCCCCCCCCCCCACGGGCATTAATCATTATTCTTGGTAAGTCACTACTTCGCCCCTCCGCGCGGACTTCCTTGTCTCGGCGATCGATGTTGTTTACATTGCCGTTTAGCTATTCATGAGATAGAACTCTTGGTTTTTCAAATAATTCTCAAAGGCAATAAATTGCTTGGGAGATGTTTGATCGTGGCTCGCGCGTCGAGCAGCCAGTTGTCCAATCTCGTAATGTAGGCTTTGATGGCGCGAGACTGGTATTTTGCCGGTGAATCAGACAAAAATTATGCGTACAAACACGGGAGACAGACTCCTTGGGAGAGGCGTTCATCCTCAATTTGAAATGTTTATGCCAATATTTGGTGATTTTGGGAGGAAGCCCAGTCATGCCACAATATGCCATTTATTATAATTGACGTAATTTACAATATAGGCAGGCGATCACGGACACTGTTGAAAGTGCCATTAAAAAATTGTTAAGATTCGTGGATCGCTGTGACTGTGTCCGGCGCCGTTCTTAGGGCGTCATTTTTAATATTCCGACACGATATCATTATCCTATAAAGCACTCTGGCTCCTCTTTAACATTGAGCCACATCATCAACATAAATTTCATGAAAATTCCTCCAGCAGCGACACTAGTCTACATCGCAAAATGAATATTTAATGGGCCGACAAGGACCCACACATTTAGCGTAATTCAAATTATTTTGTGTGTGAGAGAGAGAGAGGTGCGTCTTGTCAAGTAATAGAGCTAATAGTAAATACTCTGTGCCCATTATTACAGCAACTCAACGGTCAGCAGCTCAACTTTAAGAGTTTTTAATTCACAATCATTGCCGAGATTCTTAATTTCAATTGAAGCTTGGATACCAGCGCACTGCGCCCTCTCGCGCGCAACCAACCACACGCATACATTATCACCCAACAATTTTATTCGACAATACCGCAACTTCACTGCCCCTTCAACTGAGCTCAACCCACTAATTACAAACGACATTTCGCCGCATTATCACGCCACACACACCACGCCAATAAAACGCCTCTGGGCATGAAATCCCGCAATCCTCACCCACCGCCCCCTCTCCTCCTGACGCCCGCCAAGGCCAACGACCCAAGGCACGACCGAGTTTTCCCAAATATTCAGCGGAGCAGAAAATACCCTTACAATTGCCGCGTTAAGCAAATCGATCGGGGCTGCAGCGCCGTAAATCGTCCCTGGCTCCGAGCCCTCCAACACCCGGGCTCAACTCCCGGCCACTCGTCGATAAACCGAGCCCAAAGCACGCCGTAACCTTCAACCCGTAGCCAAAATATCTCCCGCCTCCAGCCACCCCGCCCCTCCTGCCCCCCGGCACCCGCACATGACCCACACGAGAAACAGGCTCCCATGCGTCATCGGGCGAGGGACATACGAGGTGCACGTGTGCACTAAAAAATCGGTCCAGCAGCCGGAGGAGTCCGATTTGCAAATCCGAGCAGCCAGCAGCGAGCCGAGGGCCCCGAGGATAAGGAGCACGGCGAGTCGCGAGAACGCCCGATTTTTGGCTCGGAGTTGTGCATTAAACTGTTCGATATAACGTTGAGACGAGTGGTCGGCGTGGGGCTGAGGGGGGTGGGGTGGGGGCGGAGGGTAGTGTACCGGAAAATCTAAGATTGCCGACGTGGCGGCGCCGTTGGGCCAATTCACCGCTATGCCGTACTTCCTCTGTCGCTTGCAGCCAGTCTCGCAGACTCTCCCCACCCCACCGCCACCTCCGCCACTGCCACCACCACCGCCACCACCGTCACCCTCCGCCACCCTCTCCGCGCCCGCGGCTCTCGCACGTTTGTCGTGTTACGCCGATGCGTTTGCGCCCGCATTACGTTTTAGGACTTGTCGTTGGGCTCGGTCTTGGGCGCACTTTTCTCTACTTACATTTAACGAGCCTTCAACAATGCTCGCCGCAATAGTCGCATGCCTATGTAAACTGTGAGTAAGGGCGGCTCGCCGGGGAATATTGCGAGTCCGGTTATTTCCATACCATATCATCGACGTGTTCCTTGGCTCGTCCGGTGGTTAAGAGCGTAGCGACATTCGATGTAATAAGTTTGAGCGCGCCTACGAAATTGCAGTCCTTTCCCCCGACTTTCCTTATTATTATTACACATGCGAGTGCTCGCTGGTCGAGAGTAGAAAAATTCGGATGGAAATCTTTTTCCCCGAGCGATTTCGCGAGATAAGCTTATCGGGGCTGATTAACAGCTGCGCGAACTTCTGGCCAGAAGGCATCGATAAAGCTTAAAATAAAAAAGCATTCTACCGATTAATATAATAAATGATATTGTCAACAATTTTTGTGCGCTTTATCTCCTAGATTTCGCATGAGTATTATTTCCTGGAACTCTTCTTTCATGTACAGTCTGATATTATTTTCTTAAACTCGTATTCTTCTTATTAACTTTACGTATAAAATAATCAGCTTTATGGCATTATCACACACATATATACATATACATATATATATGTATGTATGTATGTATTAATAATATAAGCTGTGACTGCTTTCCTGCGCAATAACAAAGTTAATTCGACCAATGAAATAGACAAGTGCATAGTCTATTTCAACTCGGTGATAATAAATTAGAGTATATGATCTTTTATATTTGTGCATTCGTATTGTTCAACTATAGCAATAAAATTTCGCCATTTGTCGGATTCTCATAAACCTACATATTCCTCTCTTGCCTTATCCTTTAAATGACGATGCAGAGTCAATTTTTTACATTAAATTAACCAACATTTATCATTTAGATAGTAATCTGAAGAAAAGAAATATATATAGATAAGTCGTTTTTAAATTATACTTGAATGATTTAAGTTCCTTATGAACTATTATCACCAATAAGTACTATAGTGATTCGTTATATTATTATTATTACTTGCCTATGATTCTAATGATTCTTATGTCATACATAAAAAAGTCTAATGCCGTATTATTTCATTTCTCATTCTTATAATGAATCAATTCACTTTGGTTATAAAAATTAAACGACACTTGGAAGCAGTAAAAATTAGAAAAGTAAACATAAACGAGAAGCGTAAGTGTTATAAATAAACCGAAGTTTATGAAATTGTATTTTTACAAACTGCAAATGTTAGTGTTCAAATTGTTTATTTTAAGATTTAATATTATTTCAAACCTATTAATAGTTATACAAAAGTACGATTGTTTTGTGATAATTTCTCTCTCTCTCTCTCTCTTTCATATAACTCTTAAATTTTTATTCAATATGGTAGGTGCGTTAATAGTTTATTACACGACAGAGCAGTATATTATTGGCAAAAATTTAAATAAAATGAAAGGAAGGAATTTCAAACTCCGGATAAACAGCTATGCACATTAAATATTTCAAAACTAAATATAAATTTCTATTAGAGAATGATTAGAAGTGAGTTTGAAAATATGTTTGGGGAAGCAATTATTTGGTTGAAACTTTTAACAAACTGAGCTTACGACGCTTACGATCGAAAAACTGAAAGAAAGTTTTAATTCTTAGTAAATGAAACTATCTTCGTGCAATCATAGTAAAAATTTATCGGCATAATATAATCTTAAATTATTTATGTTTCGAGAGAGAGAGACGAATGCATTTAATTAATTCGTTATCGCATGGCGAGTAAATTCAAATTTTAATTCCGCGGATATTAATTTAAAACTTATATTTTAATAGGATTAACTACCGAGAGAGCAACTTAAAAAGTTACTTTTAATTATTTATGAATTAAAGACAATGAGATTATGCGATTCCGTTTATTTTTTCGAAAAAATCTAAAGTCGCGTCGCAGTTTATTAATAACTGATAAATAATAACTATTATATAATAGTGTTCGAAATTAAATTTATATTCTCATTATTGTTAATGGGACAATTAATGAACGTTAATTGAAGGATGAAATGATGGGCGCTGGGAGCTCACGAAATTCTTTCGTGCGTGATTTTTCAATCATTTGTTTAATTATTCGGTATTGCAATTTAATAAACAGCTTATATGTGCATATTAAATTTTATAATCGAAGTGTTTCTAGCAATGAATGAGAAGAGAAAATGTGAAAGCTTGACCTCAATATTTATTTGTTGATTACGTCAGCATAATAAAGCGATTACCGTTAATTTTGACACGCGAACAATTGTTACATTATTTAAATATTGAGCATTGCTCGGACAACAAATAAATGTTATTCTACTATTCGTTCATTTTTTTATTAATACCAATGAACAAAAAGCAGTTGTTCCGCGGTGTTCAGATAAACGCGCAGCAGATGAAATAAATTTTATTCAAACTATATTTGTTTGTGGTTTAATAAAACTTTGTTTATAGTAATTTACCGTGCGTCCCCTGAAATTTTGAAATATGCACCGAAATAATTTGTCGAGATTGCTGTGGATAAGAATTTTACGAGCATGGATAATTCGTTCAAATATCGGAGAATTAATATTCTTGACGTAACTTGGACAACTGCTCTTCTACAATCTGCAATGATTTTCGCATCCTTGAACACAGGGCCGTTCGGTTATTTTCCTATAAAATTTATTTTTGCGCATGTGCATGTGCGTGTGTGTGTGTCAAGTATTAACTTAACTTTTTTCAGTGTACCCACAAGCCATAGTCAACGGCTGTGTCATGAAAGTTATTAGATTTGACGTCAGAATCTTGTTGAATGCCTATTTCTAGCCATATGTTGTACGCTGAGATAAAAATTTTTTTTATAAAGAGAAGCACTGCATTACTCTGTTTACTGCTAATTCCAGGCTTTGGCCCTTGATAGCTTTGCACCTTATTCGCGAAAGCTTTAAAGATATCATTATTATTAGTCCGGATAAATATCGTTGTCAGTGTGTGTGTATGACTGCTAGATTCTAGTCATCTGAGGTACGAAATATCTTTGTTATAAAAGATATTTTGTTTGTTAATAAAGTAGCTTTATTTAGGATATATATGTATGTATGTGTGTATATGTTGATCGAGAATTGATCAAGTATATTAAAATGTCGTCGGAATACTTGGTAATTCGAAACTCAATTATTAGAACGAGGGTGAGGTTGTTACATTGATCGGCAATGAAATATATCGTTTTATTAAATGCATAGCCCGTTTACACATATTTAATGTCTCCAGAAAGCATTAAAAATTCCTTATATACGACGGAGCGTAAAGAACATCAAAGCCGTGAATTGACTGTAAACGAGGATAAATGGTTATTCGCTCGTTAATTAGCTTTTATAAAGTTTTCAGCCAAATGTAATTGCAACGAGAAGTGAGAAAGTTTTATCTATCACTGTAAAAAGTTGCGTTAAAAAGTTGCGCGAATGCGGCACATTATAGTGTCGTATTTTAAAAATAGCCTTTTCAAGCATTACGTCGATTGACAAAATGTGCATTTTCAAACTCGAAATGTTTTCCATGCCATCTTATATGTATATATATATGTGTGTGTGTGTGTGTGTGTGTGTGTTGGTCACGATTAATATTGTTATTAATGCGAGGTGAGTAATGCGTTTGGCTTTGTAGACTAAATATCGCGCCTCCTTGAAATCTATGACTCCGTAAAATGAATAAAAATTCAAGCCATTGAATCATAAATAAACAGTGGCGGTGTTATGCTTTTAGGTTCAGGTATTTATTGGCCAGAATATTGGAAGCGGCTGTCTGTCGATAAACGAGTTCAATTTCTCTTCAATAAGACACCAAGTCTTACCATTTAGAGTATTGAGTAGCACCAAGCATTCACTAATTGTTGCATATTAAAAGTAACATCTTCTCGATAAATAACACGAGCTTTAAAGTCCTTATTAATTTTAAGCCGAAGCTGCCAAGTTAAATTGCTTGAGGTTAATTCTTACTATTTTATTCTCATTATAATGTACGAACATATCGCTGCAAATGATTTCAAAGTTAATTCCAACGAATTGAGCGCCCCAGAGTTTACGGCGCATTTCATTTTAGACAATTTGCGGGAGAAAGTTTGATGATAAAGGGCTCCTCATTACGCTTAATTGCTAACAATCATATACCTGAAGGATTAGAGTTACAGTTCATTTTGCCGGGAAATCATTGCTCCCACGTACAAAGTGTATACAATCTACAGTGTTTCGTTGCGCCTCTCTCCCCCTCCCGCGATTTCACATTAAATCAAAATCTACGAGAGGTCATTTACCTTTGCGTATATTCCTAATGATATTGCTGCTCCAAGACCCAACCAAAACTACAACGAACGCCTGTCATTCGCCTAATAATGCAGCAGTTGAAACGTCTGCTTGGAATTTGTATCGAAAATTTCCTTAAAGTTAGATTATGACCTCGAATCGCTTAAGCAACAATAGTCGCACCATCGAAGCCCCAATCAATCCCAAATGATAGCGAAGCCACTACTCATTAGTCCCTTTATTCCGAGATTCTTATTCTGAGAATAGCTTAACATCAAAGAGAGGCGTTAATCTCGGCGGCAGACCTTCCCCCCCTCTCCCGCCGCCCCGTATATTATTACGGAAAGCGTGAAGCATTCAAGAACAAAAGACCACACGTAGACTTCATTAGCGATTCGGTGCGCGACAGCACGATCCTGGCGAGCCGCAAGTCCAACTCCCGACGACGCCTAACGACCTCCTCGAGACAAAACTCGTGCGTCGCGACGGCCAACTTGTACCCGCCTGTAATACCGAGGCCCGCGATCCTTTCCAAAGTCCTCGCGCAGCACCGGGAGGTTCGTCGACTCGTTCGATACCTCCGATCGCTGCCTCCTGGGCACGCACTCTCTCCCTCCTCCCTCTCTGGTCCTCAGCTGGCCCTCGAAGAAAATGTCGCGCGCCCCTCCCGTGCGACACCCCCACTGTAAATTATTTTACTCGCCGCGCGCCCTCGCGTGACCGGATTCTCAATAAGATTGCGCCAAGTAATTATTTTCGATTGTTTGCGGCCACTTGAAGCAGCCCTCCCTCTCACATCCCCAATGCCTAATGGACTTAAAATAATTGCCGCGCTATTTCGGCAATTAAGCTTCTGTGGTTTATATATATATTATCCGATCCCCTACACTCGATTATCATTCGCCTTTGTTGCCGATTTGCAAAGAGCATCGCCCACTTTACCATTAAATATCCAAGTCTATATACGCAATTGATCGTCTACAATTTTAGACAATTGGCGATGTTTATGCCGACTGGCTGCTTCCCACGTGGCCCCGCGAACTTTCGAGACGAGTATCCCTAGATTTAGGTAGGTGATTGACACGACTCGCCTGCTACGGCGATACTCTGATGGCGGGCATTTTATTTTCGAGTCTCGGGCCCTAATGGCTCCTATGACTCCAAGATCCAAGCCACAATCGCCACGCGCTTTCCCTTCGCAAATCAGTCAAACAGAAAGGGCAGGCATTATCATTGAAGGTACGGAGGTAGGTTGAGAGTTACGCCCGAGACGCGGCTGCGTAAAGCGAAATAAAGAGGAATTTTCGAGTGCGTCAGGCTCGTTAAGCACGACCGCATCAATCAGTATCCCTTATCCGTAGCCTAAGCGCGCGCGGCTAAAAAATTGATCCTCCAAATGCGCCATCGTCGTAATAAGGGAGGGGGTGGGAGGAGGAGCGGGTCCAGTGAAAAAGGTAACGCTACCCGACTTTTATCAGCTTCGTCCCGGCGACGAATAATATCAATCGGCCGGCCGTCGTTATTTAACGCGCTCGCGTCTACGTGTGAAAGAGGCGCGGAGCCCCAGCTGATTTACGACTGTCGCGAATTTCTGTTCGCCCGGTAAGGCCGGGGCCGTCGATCACCTCGGCAAAAGCCGCCGAACCAGTCGACGCCTGCGCGATCCTTTTTCCGCGTTTTATTTTTACCCGGCCTCACCAACCCCCCCCTGACCACTCTCGCCCTCCTCGCCCCCTCCCAACTCCCCACTACCCAGTCCCACCACCTTCCACCAACATGCACGCACACGCACCAGCCACTTTCACACACGCTCTCACCAGCCACTTCCACGCGCACACACCAGCCACTTCCACACGCACACGCACGCGCCCGCGCGCGACACCGAGCCCCCTCGCCTCGGGCCACTTTCCTCGGCATCTTTTTAGCGACGCGAGGCACTCGTTTTTCCCCATCTTTTTCTTTTTCTCCCATCTCCTCTCGGGCTGTTGTTGTGGAGGAGCCGAGGAGCGCAAGAAGCACAGCCGAAAGAGTCATAGTCGTTAATATCAATGAGAGGACACGTTCGCGATTAATTTGGGGATTTGCATAATTCGTGAGATCCTATAAATCCTCGCTCTCGCATTCGTTTTTCTTCGCACGTTCCGCTACGCTAAGAAACAAACTTTGGGGGGGGGGGGGGGTTGGGGGGGAGGGGAACAAAAGGGGAGGCGAGAGCCCAGCACCACTACTATACTCTTTCCCTGATTTACTATTGAGGAAAAAAAACGACACGGGATAACTTATTTTGGAAGCCATACAGGTTTCGTTGATTCTTTTTTCCGGAAATTGTATTTTATCGGATACGGGCGGCTGATTTAGGCGAGGAATAGGAGAACAGCAGACGCCTCGATAACCCGGCCCAAGGATACTGTGCTTTATTATTATGTAATGCCGAGGCCGAGAGGCATTGTCAGCCGTGGAAACATTATCGTCGCCGCAATTGTTGACGAGGCTGGAGGACCAGACTGCCCCTCCCAAAACTCCCCGCTAATTCCCGTTAATCACCGCCCCTCTCGTCCTATCTTCCCCAATCTTCCCCCCGCCAATCCCGCCCCCCTCCCGCCACATTATCCTTAAAACTCCTTAAAACTCCCCACTCCCAATGCCTCTCGTCCCTACCAAGGACTCGGGCACGCTCAAATGCTCAACTAAGAATGCCCTCGACCTGCCAATATCAAATTACTCGCCTTTTATCTCAGTCGCCGATTCAGCGGCTGCGTCGAACCTCAAACGCCCTTCCCCAAATCGCACTGCCAGCGAATTGCGAAACTGCCGGCAAGACCGACACCGCTCGGCAACAAAGTCGCGCCTCATCCCCTCGCTACCTATTCATCCAAGGCAGCATGCGGGCGAATTCGCGGTCCCCGGGGCCTCTTTTTGCGGATGAGCTCGGTCGCGAGCCGAGGAGACGCTCCCAACGATAGAGCCGACCAAGTGAAAACGACCCTAACCGCGTTTCGGCCCCGAACCCCAACCCCAGAACCCCCGAACCCTCGAACCCCCCAACCCCGGTATTCCGGAATTCTGCCGCGGACGCGAATTTCTAACGCGCAATTTAACGCCGTAATGCGGGCCCCCGGGGGCCCGGCGGCCTCCTTCCTCCTTCCTTCCACCCGCTTCACGGAACTGATGCCGAGCCGCGATAATGCCGGATGCGCTCGTTTCGCAAGTCCCGACCGGCCAACCCAGCCAAGACGAGATTAACCTAATGCCTCGGTCACTTCACAAAGAACTCGCTTCGATATTGATAATGTTGTCAGTCGAGGCTTTCCTTTATCTTTCCTTTTTCTTCATCTCTCTCGTGGTCGTAAGTTGAAAGGCTCTGCTTTTCTTACCGGACCGCACTCTTAACGGGCCCCGCGGCCCTCGGGCTCCGGCCTGACCATCACGCCGATTTTGCCCGTCGCATGCCATTGACATTCTCTGGGAATTTCACGGCCTTGCAGGTGCATCCGCTCGTGGCTGCTCGACTGTTCGAAAATCATCGGCCACTGATCGATATCAGTGACTACGCAAAGAGCGACAAGTGGGGCTCTGGGGGCGGCGCTCATTCCTCAACGTCCGAGTCATCCGACATTAGAGCCACCGAGTGAAAAGCGTGCAACCACAATGAAAAGCGTATTTTATTTGGTAGCTCGTTGCTTTTCAATTATCCAATCATTCGTAATAATGAGCGGTGGGAGGGAGAGAGGAGCGGCCGGTAAACTAATCAGCCGAGGAAAAAAATCCTCGCGAATATACATCACGCGAAGGAAAAGGTATCCAATGGCATTTGTAACGGGGCTGCTGCATCTCGAAGGCCATCGATGCGGCTCTAATAGATTTCCCGGCGCATTAAATACGGAAATCGGCGGATCGAAAGATTAGGGGAGACGTCTGCGCGTATCGGGCACCGGCATCTCCCCGCACGCACACTTTCCACGAAAGGCTGCGGAAAATCTCCCCAATCGCAAAACGATCTGCGCAGGCACGCATGGGAGGAGGAGGAGGAGGAGGAGGAAAGAGCGCCGGCGGATGTGCGCCCTCGTCGTTACAGCTCGTGGGATCTCGGCTCACGACCTCGGCAAGCCCCGCCGAGACTGCGAATTTTCCAGGGCACGCGCGCCCAACGAGATATCCGGCTTCGGCGCGGCCAGGTCGCCTCCCCTTCCTCGGGGCTCGTCCTCGTCGCCAGTTGAGTTGAGTCGCCTACGGTTGAGCCTCGAGCGTTATCGATGACGAGAGCTGGCCCGTTGGTTGATTCAACGTATCTCGTCGGATTAATCGCCCTTGGCATCCTCGAGCCACCTTGAATTATATATTATTGGGAGCGATTAGCGGGTTGGAGGAGCTTTTTAGGGCTCGAAGGGATTTCTCCCTTTTTTTTTGCAATGTCAACGTGCGTGTGAATCAATGTGCGTAGGTAGGTTGGGCTCGCGGCAAGTTTGGCTGAAAAGCAAGTTGGGAGCTTTAAGCGATTAGATTTAGCCGGCTGCTTTATGTATTGTTGGCGGGAATTGACAAGAAAGCGAGGAATAGAGAAAGCGAGTGAAAAATGGACGTCCGAGTGGAGGCTTTTGTTCTTTGTTTAGCCGGAGTAGTTATAAATTTAATTACAAGTTAAATATCTAATGTCAGCGGGGATATGAGCGCGCGGACGGGAAGCCGTAATGTTTGTCAGGTGAAATATTGTCAATCGAATGCAATGAATATTGTTTGGGTAGTACGAGAGGCGATGCTATCGCCGTTCAAGTTGTTAATCCTTGTTGATATTATATGAAACAGCGAGCGTGGACTCGGTATAATTTAACCATAAATTTGCACATGCAGTTTGAAGGAAATTGACAATTACTGCCAGTCCGTCAAACGTAAACGTATAAAAATCTATATTTATGCATTTCTAGCCTTCGCTTTAGTTTCCGAGCTTGTGCGCTGTATATCACTCCTAAGCTTTATTAGAATTATTATTACGGCAGCGAATTTAATGGATTTTTGAAAAGTGCAAAGAGAACGCTGCGAGCTAAGATAAATTTGATTTACAAAAATAAACAGGTTGGCACCTCTGCAGTCACACACACGCACACGCAGCTATATACACACACACACACACATACATTCATACGTACGTGCATACATACGTACGTGCATATATATATATATATATATATATATATATATATATACATGTGTGTGTGTGTGTGTGTGTGTGTGTGTGTGTGTGTGTGCGCGTAAAATAAGGAGTTGCATGATCTTTGAAACTCTAGAGCGAGTTGCTTGGAATTCCGTAAACAAAACTTGCAAACTGCTGGCAAATATAACATAACTGGTTTTGACAATTTCCCAGATACACGTAGTCTATAAATTTGAAGTTACTACCTTCACTGACTGACACTCGCAATAACTGATTTGTCTAATTTAATGCTGCCGCGGGTCAGCCTACACGAGAATAACCCACCTCATGTAATTAGCCCAACACGACGCACTAATGTAATTATTACAGCGATGACATTTGCAACGTACCTACGTATTCATAATTGCGGGCAAAAGATTAAAGATGAGCTTTTCAATTTGAGTTCGTGCGTGCAAGTAATGTGGGATGGTTGGTGACTGCAATCCGTGCGAGTGCGCATAAATTGTTGGAAAATGTGTAAATTATAAACTTTGGAAATAAATCGAACGATAGGAGGGAAGCGAATGCAAATAATTAGCCTCCGTATATAACGAGTAATTAAAATTCTGTTGCAGCTTTATCGAGAAAATTGAAAAGACAATAGGCACAAACAGTTAAGCAAACACTTAACGGGGGGCAGATAAATGTGGCCAATGCATATCGGGAGGAAAAATCTGGACGCAGCGATGAGTATTTCTCCTCGCTTCGCTTCACTTGCTCTCCTGCCAGCCACAAATAATGCTTGTGGAAACGCTTGCCGTCCAAATATCCTCTCTTTCCAGCAACTTTGCCGATGCGCGCGCACCCAATCTGGCCTCATAAAAAAGCTCGCATACGACGACAGAGCTACGACGAGGATAGAGCGGCGTTCGTTAGCCGTTGTCGAGGGGTTGTGGGGCGGGCGGGAGGGGTTTCAGCGAGGGGAATAGGAGAGGCGTTGTCGGGGGGGATGTAGTTGGCAAGGGGCCGGGGTAGGTGTATCGACGTTGGCTAATAATGTCTGCGAATTTGGGTTAGGCAGAGGCCGCGAGGGTCGTACATTAATATCCAGATGCTCGGGCCAGTCGGGTGGGGCTTCCGTGGGGCCCCATTTCCAACGGGGTCTCCTCCCACGAAATCCTTTAATCTTCGCGTCTAGCTCGCTTGGCGGCCGAGCCCGCGAGCCGGAGATCCCACTTTGCAAAAGGTTTATTGATTAGGGGCTAGAAATGGAGGTCAAAGCGTCCCGGTGGAATAAAAGAGGCGAGAGTATCCGTGGTGAGGCGTGCTCGAAGAATCCGAAATTACGTGCATGGCAATGCAGGGCGAGTGCAGTGCAACAAGGAGATGGAGAGAGAGAGAGAGAGAGAGGGCGGTGGTATTTGGTTAGACGGAAGTTTGGATCTTAAATTACATTTTTCTCTTTCGTTCTCTAATGCATACACCAGCGGAATGCATATTGGCGCGTGTGCACTTGTGCGTGGGTGTGCCCATTAAAATACATTTATAAGATTTCGTTGGCTCGAAGCTCTTGTAATATTTTCCAAGATAAGGCTGGAAGAGTTTTCAGAGTCCGTGGCTTTAATGAGTTGGAGAATAAGGTCGCCGCGACAACTCGGGTGCGCGACTTTTAAAGTTTGTTCGATTTATCTTAAAGATTGACGTGCATAAGAATTCGATGGCTTATTATATAATTTTGTAGCCGTCCCTCTAGCTTCCCTTGCCTCTTCAAATTCCTCTACAAAAATACAGTTGTCAATTCTTAATTGGGTAAACGACCGAATCTGATCTCGAAATTAGAGCGTGACCTCCTTCCAAACGTATCCGAGTATCTTAAGAATCAATCACTTCCCCTCGGCCTCTCATTTTTCATTTCTCGTAGGTTTCCTTGGAATAAAGCGGCAACTGCACATTGACTATTCCAAATTTTTTAACGGGCCGTCAACTTTCCTAGCCTCTTTCTCCCACTGAGCGCCATAAATTCTCGAGCAATTTTGCGTTGTGCGTTTCGAGGATATTATCTCGGGCTTGAGGAACAATTATTTTCATCGATCAATCGCCTCCTCAATCAATTTCCTATGCACCAGTGATCAGGCACAATGACATGACCCGATACGTAATTCATTCGTTATGATTAGTATGCGGTTGCTCGAGAAAAGAAGGCTTACATGGACCCACTTTAATGGACAACAACGTTTCTCCATCCGTTTGAGCGAAAAACGCTAATTTTGACAAGTAAATTCCAATTGCTAGTCGACGTCAACAGATCTATTAAATCCTGGAGTAATAGGATATATGAGAGGGTACTCCTACTCCTGCCTTATTATTCAATGAAATTATTTGTTGGAGGCAGCCCTAATTACTTCACGTTAACGCTGCCGTTTATATTAAAATTTATGACAAACGCGTCTCGTGCATAACACCGGCAATTTTATTGTTGCTACGAAGCTGGGATCGTCTATCGAGCAACGTAGCGATCAAAAGAAATAATTCACAATTGGTCGAGTTGTTGCGCAGCAGAGGAACAATAATCACAAGTAGCAAGTGCCCTCTAAGAAAATTCATCTTGAATGCAAAAATATAAAAAAAGTCTTCTGTAATCAGTACACAGCGACCTCCAATCCACTCAAAATCAGCGCAAAAAAAACAAAGTATAAATACCAAATGAAAGCCATTATCGGCAATCGCCTCCCCCGGCAAAATGAATAAATAACGAGGCACAAAAGAGAAGTAAATCCCCGTCAGCTGCAATTAGCGCCTCGGCATCCTAACGATTAACCTATTTGATGGGAAGTGCCGTGGAAAAGATAAAGCTGCCGAGAAAAAGCTGGAGACTCGCCGAGGCAGCTCTCCACCCCCTCCCCCCTCCCCACCCACCCAAAGCATATTATCCCATTCGGAAACGAAAGATCCCTGATCATGCGATGATGCATGCAAACGCAATCAGGAAGCAGCTCGTGTCCGTCCATGCACAGCCACATGCGCCCTGGTTCCGGGGTCGGGGTGGGGGGGGGGGGGCCGAAGATGCAGCGATAAAGGGAGGGGGAAGGGGATGGAGGCCGGCCGAGATATCGTGCACACGCATACCGACAAAGCACTCGCGTGCAGCTTCGCCAAAGCTCGTCCTCCACCCCCACCTTCCCTGCCACACCCAACCCCCGACCTGCTTCCGCGGCCGCCCCCGCCTCCTCCGCTGCTTTCCTTTCAATGAGAGGCGCGAGAGCATTTCAAGTGAAATATCAAGAATTGCTAGGCCGGCTCGTACAAGCGCTTGCGTAATTACGACAAAGTAGTGTGCGTCGGCCGGCAGGCTACGCGCTCCGACTCCAAGGCCTTGTAATTCTGGTCCGCTTTATAGCTTAATTCCAAAAATCGCATTATTATATTGGAGTTTTAATGTATTGGACGCGCCCAACTGCTCCCCCACCCTCCGATCCCGCGTCTTATATTACGAAAGCCGAGGTTCATTTTGCAAAGCTACGA
This sequence comes from Ceratosolen corneri, assembly GCA_030522565.1. Classification (NCBI taxonomy): domain Eukaryota; kingdom Metazoa; phylum Arthropoda; class Insecta; order Hymenoptera; family Agaonidae; genus Ceratosolen; species Ceratosolen corneri. Next base: position 19,730 of record JAPYYT010001516.1, on the reverse strand, counting down.
CCGGCCAACGGAAAATACCTGCGCCCCGTAGCCAATATTCTCGTTGTGTTGGCACACTGCGTACTCCCAACCATGTATATTCGCATCCAAGCGTCTCCCCCCTCCCCACCCCCCACCGTAAACTCTATTCTTCTTCCCTTACTTTTGCTCCCCTGAGCCTGAGTGATGGCCAGCACGAAGCTCGGACGGGCTCAATGCATCTCCTAGTTAACATTTAAATGGAATCGATTTCGCGAAGGAAGCCACCCCTTGCGCACGTTGCTACCCCGTCCGATGCCATATTTATGCCACCTACGCGACTCCCAGCATATTGAAATTACACTTTCCAGCCCCTTATCTCGACAATTCCTCTCCTCCCACTCGCCCTATCACTCGCCCAATGTTTATTATCGCTGCTTACGGTCGGACATCCTCCTTCTCCATCTCATTGGGCAGTCGAGGATTCTTCGCGTCGAGATAACGCGAGTCTTCGCTGTCATTAGCTTCGGATTGCCAGATGCCTTCAGTCGCCAATCCAACGGCCGTAGAACCCACGAGGCTCACTTGGCAATGAAAATTCGCAGAGGCAGGAAATTTAAGGAAATGCATCCGCGTCCAATTGTAATTGGACATTGTCGAAATACGCCTAAATGTCAACCTGACAACATTATCAAAATTATCGGGAGTAAGGCGTAAGAGCGCAGTGGGCCTGAGCTTTTCATCGGCCATGCAAAGCCACGTGAATCGACTAGACTTGATATAAATGCCATTATCCAGAGGTCGGAGGAGCGGATCGACTTGTCGACTTGTCGCTCACTCGTAGGCGACGGCTGAAAGGCAACATTGCCGCGAGCTCGCGCACCCTTTTAATCCATTTGGAGGTGTTTGGAGACGCGTGGTCCGATCGTGTTACTTATATGTAGAGCCATCGATATCGCCTACACTATACGCCGCCCGTCAGCTAAGATTTCCAAAGTTATAATGCCCCCCCGGCTTGAGAGAGCTGGGAAAAAGAGATGCTCCTCCGCCCATGTGGGGCGGGCTTTTAACGCCCAAGGGAATGAGACGGTAGAGCGGGATCGCTTGGCGAGGGGTGGTGAGGGGGTGGGGTGGGGTGTGGGACGGTGAGACGAACTGGGTATCGTTTTTCGCGGCCTGTACATTAAAATTCGGTGTTTACGGCTCTTCGGCTGAGGATTGGGGGATGGGAGGGGGGGGTGAAAGAAGTTGAACAAGGTTAAATTGGGGGGGGGGGTTCCCATTTAAGGGAAAAATAATGCCGGCGGTGTGGATTCCGATTTTTTTTTTTGGTTTTCCGCTGGATGCGCCTTGCTGGGGAGCAGGAAATTATTTCTTCAAAGTCTTCTTTGCATTTGTCGTAGTCTAGTTGGACGAGGCGCTGAATTATTCGACTTTCAATTGTCCATTTACGTTTATGCAGTTGAGCAGCTATTAGTCATTCTTAGTCGATAGTCATTCTTCCATCGTATGACATAATTATCACTATTACCTTAATTCCAAATGCTTGATTCTATAATATTTGCACTCGTCCGTTCGATCTTAGTCGCGGATAATAACGAGATGGGCAAAGGCAAACATTGAGAGTTCATTTAATAAGCGAGAAGGGGCGGGAGTTGGAGCGACTCGATATAATGAAAATTTGCCATGAAATTAGAGCGCATTTTGTTGAATATTGAATTTAATGGCCGAGACAATGTAGAGGTGGATTATAATGGCCGGCGGATGAATGAATCGAAGCGCAATAGCCAATCCTAGGCCGACATTATATTTAAATATTACTTTATGAACGTTGACAGGATTTCAGAAATTGCAGACGTAATGTTTCACTCCCAAGTCCAATTTGAAATTCAATATGCAAGCCGAATGCACAGTTTTACAACACTCTGGAGATACACGAACTACTACTACGCCAGGAAATTTGATATCTAATGGAGATCAGAAGAAATATGGCAGGTTACCGGTTACATAGCCAACTATCTGGAAACTCGGGATCGGCGTTGTATCGAAAGCTTAGAAAAATATTTATTAGCGAGACTTCTCGGACATTTGGCTTCGCCGACCTTTTCGACTTTAGTGCTGCAGCTCCGCAGATTATTGTGACAAGGAGAATTTTATCAAATGTCACTCTCGAGGTTTTCGCACGACGAGGACGTCTTAATTGAGGAGGGCGGGTATTCGTTTTTTTTTGATAGATAAATCTCACCGTGCACGCGTATCCTGGACGTCAATCTCACTTCTTAAATGAGCCTGCATTCAAGGCTAAGGGGATTTATCGAATTCAAATGGGCTTTAATTGCGAATATCTTGGAATTATAAAACTCGCGAGTTAGCTAATTAGCCATTCATAGGTTGGGCAGGCAACGTGTAAGTTGCGAGGAAGTTGTACAACTTAATCCTGGGCAGCAATGCGTTCGAATGCCTCGTGCTTCTAAAGAAAATTGCAATTGAAAGGATAATTGCGGTAGAGTTGGGTAAAGTTTTTGCGTATTAACGTGGCGCACGGAATATTTAGCTTATCGTACGGAAGCATCGATCTCGGCTTAACAACATTTGCACATTTAAAGAGTTCGCAGCTGCAACCGCAACAACCAAATCTTTACGAGTGCTTTGCGCGGATTTGCCGTGGGCATTACATTTCGTATTTCGCCCGAGCTCTCCTGATTCTGATAAACACCAGAGTTTAGATAAGAAGATCCGAGCGGGAAGAAGGATGCAGATTAAGCGCGAAAGGAGTATTTTTGGACTTGAAGATTTTAAGAACAAATTTTTTAACCTACTTTTGCGAGCTTTAGCGGCTTTGCATTATCATATCGAACTCTACGAATTGTCATTTCACCCATACTTCCATATTTTCGCGCTAGCGTCTAGAAAATAATAAAGTCGTCGATTAATAAACAATCTGCATTGTCACTGTGTCTTTAGCACATTATTTAAACAATTGTGCCTTTGTCATGTTGTAAACGCTACTCTACTTTTAACTCTCAACAACTAACTAAAAAGTATATCTCTTTCTTTTTTTTTGCGGCTCGCCCCAACTCGCGCTCTCTCCTTCGCATAAAAAATGCTTTATCAGTCTGGACGAGCAAACATTGTACGAGTTTGCGAATAATTTGACGTTACGATAAATCACTTGTAAAAATATTTGCAGAAAGAGAATACGTTAATTAAAAGGACGTGCATCTTAATCTTGACGGCATTTCTCAAACGTTCTCGTGATTGGTTGAAGCCGGCTATATTAAAATATGCCGACGCTCAACGTCTTGTTTATTAAGAGAACGTTCGAGGGAACAAACGAAAAGAGAAGGCAAAAAAAACAAAAACAAAAACAAAAATCCGATTTCTCACACTAAAATGAAATGATATTCAACGAGTGTTGCATTTGATAATTTTTGCGCTTCTCCGGATGCCTTATCACATACGCTTCTTTACATAATAATTTGCATTCGCGCAATTGATCAATATAAAGCACACTTGTCTCTCCGCCTAATAAAGTGCGAGATTTAAGATTAAAAATATATGTATGTGTATACATTTGCTGCTGCTGCTGCTATATTTGTTGACGCTCAGGCTAACCAATTGACCGTGAATTTCATTTTCATCTGCCTTGTAAAAGTATCGGAAAATAATAGTGTTGTTACGGAGCTGAGTGCACGAGCCATTTGTCTAATCCAAATTGACGGGAAGAATTCAGCGCGGCAAAAGGGGGAAGCAAAGGGACAAGAAAATAAGGATGCTGCAGCCTGTAGCGCTAATGCACCCCGAGCCGAGGTGTTCCAAGCATGCACTCTTGCAATTAATTAGAAAAATCGCATGCAGGCGTCGTATTTTGCACTCGGGCCGCCGCTCATAATCCTCGCAGTTAAGCGCTAGCTCGGCTCAAGTGTACTTTGTCTACTACTTACACGCCATATGTGTCTGCGCGAATTTTACGTCCTCGCGCCATGTGTCGGGGCCGGAAGGCGGGCGGTGGCGGCGAGGCGGGTGGGCTTGAGGAGGAGGACGAGGAGAACGAGGAGGACGAGGAGGACGAGGACGAGTGCACAACAATGGACAAACACGGCTTAAAGGGGAGAGATTCGTCGGCTGAGGCGAGAGAGTGCGAGTGCAGTGGGCTTGCGAGTACTGCCGCGCTCTCACGGCAATACATTGTTTAGTCAAGTTCTAAAAGCATTGGGAATATAAGCAGGCCGTAAGAGGTCGGAAAAACAAGGGCTAAGCGACTGGGAAATTGCACTCCTCGATTTATTGAATTACAAACAAAGAGTTACATTGGTAAGGTCCTCGAAAGCTTAAGTGCTCGGGAGACGTGCGTTACGTAAGTACTTGGGCTAACGGCAGTCCCAGTTAATTTGCCGGACACGAGAGCCGACAGAGAATTGATAGAAAGCGACAGAGTAACGAGTCGCGCGCTTCTAAGGAGAATTCATGGAAGGCGCGTTGGCAGTAGTGTAATAAGGTCGCTAAATATGTCATCGAGAGAGTCGCGCTCCCGGCCAATGACAACTGTTACGGCAATAGAGGCAGATCGTCCGAGGGAAGCGCATGGGATTTCGAAGGGGGGATGCGCCATTGATTTTTAAAGGGATTCGTCGTGGCGAATGCTGCCGCGTCGTTGCGCTCGCTCACCGCCCAGACACGATTATTCTAAAAATGCTGGTCGGCCGAAAGGAATGTTTTTTGCGTAAAGCCTGGGCTGTATCGGGCGGGCAGCATCGCCGACATCGTCGGCGTTTGATTAACGAGGCCACGTGCTAAAGCGATAGTGCATCGGCCGACGCATCGCCGGGCTTTTTGTTTGCCGAGCGAGCGACACATCGATATGCCATCTCGGAGCCTCGTAAAAAGCACGTACGAGAAGCCCAGCAAACTCACTAGACTCCCATTATCGCGATGCGATGGTCCTCCCGGCCCTCCATACACTCGCCGCTCTGATAAATGCGCCTCTTGTAAATTAGACTGCACTCGCGCCCTAATGAGTCCGCGAGGCAAAGAACTCGATTGGTGGGGTGGTGGGGTGGGGTGGGATGCCGTAATTGCGGGCGCGATAAGGGAAAATGGCGAGGGCCGGGAGCGTGACGTTGCGCATCTGTGCTTTGACGAGGTGAATTCTCGCTCCGTCGCCTCTTCGTGTTCTATCATATGAAGTGCGGGTGGTTAGGGGGGATGGGTGGGGATCAAAGAGCTAGGACGTCGATATTTCGAGGGCCTGCAGAATTTCTCACTCGCAGCTGTGTGAATCTAAAAGAGCGTTTGGTCAGTTTCGAAATGCGTTTTCACTTAGGGGGGGGGGGGCACGGTAAGATGTTTGGATAGGGTTCCGCGCATAAAATCATGATAGATGGGGGCATTACTATGTGAAATCACGGTTGTTTGACAAATGAAATGATGGCACTTGTCTTTAGTCTCTTATTATAAAGACGAAAATGTACAATCCACGATGCAATATACATTCCCCGTCTCTATTGTTGGAGCGTCATTATTAAGAGGCAAAATAAAATATTTTATCGCGCAGGTTGAAAGTGATCATTAATAAAAGAAATTGATGAGCGCAAACGGCAATAAAGTGAATATAATGCGAATGAAAAAAGAAAAAAAAAGAAAAAAGTAGTCGAGTGCGTGTGTGGAGCCCGCAGTGTGCATGTGGGACGCTATAAAATGGTAAATTTGAGTGAACAGATGGTAGATAGTACCATTCGGTATTTTAACAACTGCGAAACGAAACGCATATTTTAAATTCAAAGTATTAATTTCGGATTTGAAAGGGAAAGGTATAAAGACTGAAATGAGTCATCAAAGAAGCAAAGGCAGCGGCGAGGGGAAAAAAAAAAAATGGAGAGGGGAAACGGAGCGTTTTGCCCCCACTTTATTCGACATTCGAGAGATATTGTTTTACGCGCAAAATTGTCGGGAATCGCCAATGCGTCTTGGAAATGCTTAATTCCAATTAAAAGAAATTTTTACCGGAGGAAAAAAGAAAAACGACAAAGGGCGCGGGTAACTGTAACATATAATCTGCAAAGGCTTAACTAGCAATTTATATTCATTGCAACGATAAATTACAGTTTTAGTTGGGAATAATTTTTTTTCGGCCAAGTAATTCATTGCAGATTAAAATAATTTTACTTATTCTTAAGCGCTCGCCAATAAATATAGCATCTTACAAAATTACTCTCGCAAACTTATTAATAGCGATTTAATATTCAGCGGGACGAGCACCCGCTTACACCACACCTACTCAAAAATTAAGCAATTTACATTCAAATAATGCCCGTTAATCATAATGCGGATTCTCCCTCCCCCCAGCGACAATTGCTCCCAATCGGCTAATCACTCACCCAATCCGCACAATCACATGCCAAATCCACGACCGAGTAGCCGCCCCCGACCTGCCCGACCTGCCCGACTCTACGTCAACTGCACGCCCCCCACACCCCTTAAAACAGAACCCGGGTTTCGGCATTAAGGGAAATTCACCCCCTCCTCCTCCACCACGGCCATTAATAACGGATGTTGGCCGGGCATTTGGCATGGCAGCCTAATTAATATCGACGCCCGCGTCACCCGATTAGCGAGTGGCGGATCGGCCGACATCGGCCACCACCTCTCCCTCGAGGTGAAAAACGAGCGTCACGCGCGCCTCCCGCCGAGCTCGGCTTTTAATTTCGCGGGCACCCATGGACGGGCCACACTCCCGTTATTACCTCGCATTAAGCAAATATCAGGGGCGTCCTTTCATCTCGGTGATGGCGCGCCTCGGCCGTACCTCGTAACTCCTGCACTTGATCACGAGGTGAGCGTGGGACTGGGAGGCAGATTTTTTATGGGCCCGAAGACTTTAGTCACGGGGAGCGCTTTGGCCGCCACCATCGTAACCGCAATAATACCCGTAATAACTCCTCGCGAAACCTCGAGCCTCGGCGTATGGTTACACTCGCGGCCGATCGACTTTGGAGCCGCGTAATGCTCGTCTCGGTGCGTGCAATAATTGCCCCGGAAGTTCCTTGATAGTCTAGCCTCGAATATTTAATGCGATTAATATGTTGCGGCGATTCTCCACTTCTCCCCGCAGGTTTAACTGCAGCCCAGCGATACTTTCGTAATACGATCGCTCGCGAGATCTATTAGGGTTGCGATTAGAACCGACGAGCGGCACTATCGAGCGAGATGTGCGAAAGAGAGAGATAGAGAGGGAGAGAGTGATGCTTCGAGTTGTGTATACGTTACATTTACATTTTCCAAACATTTTACTTTGAGAATTGAATTCACAAAGTGCCACGCGCGCGCACGCACGCACACACACACACGGGATTAGAATTAATCTTTAGAGTTGAAATGAATGCGCATAAGATTTTGAAGTTTATGCGAAACTCATTCTGGCTTCTCGTTGCATCGACTCGATCAGCTCCGCTCATCCTAGTCTTAATTAAGAAATTCTTTTACAAAAAGAATCCTTTATTCCCCAAGGATATTGCTATTCATGCGACGTCGGAATCCCCATATATTATCAAATAGAAATAATTCTTGGCTCTCGGCATTCTTAACTAAAACAGATTCCTGGAATTTTTCAACTAACGACCGAGAAATACGCTCCACTCAATTCGAAAAAAAATACCTTCCAAAATGCCCTTAATTCCCCTTAACTTTATTCCACCAATTTGGACAATTTTGCACTATTACATTATGACTTTAGTCCTTGTGATCCCTTGACCTATTGCTTTAAGGTTGCTTCACCTGCGGCCAAAACTCCTTGTGCCAAGTGGCGCCGAGGTTTATGCGTAAAAGTGTCTCGTAAAGCGCGCGTTGCTCTAAAATCACGCATTAAGATTGTCATGTAAACATAATTAGGAAGCCGTGGGAGTTTTCGCTTGCATTTTTCAACGGACGTGCCGAGGCTCCATCGACTACTGCCATTCGCCGATCTTCCAATATGACATTTCATTGTCTCGTGGCATATTGACTCTAGACAAGCGCCATCGAACCAATAATGTGTGTGTGTGTGTATCAAGAGTACATTTACATAAACTATTGTGGAGCTTGGCAATCTGGGCGTCTTGATTCACGGTTAATCGGTAAGTTAACACGGCCTAAGCACGTCAATTCCATCATCAACGTATTATATGAATTGCGCCGTGCTTTCCTATTCGTGTGTTGAGCGACAATGCGACCAGTGCAGCACTTATTAATTAATAAAAGCCGCTCGTAACACGGACGCGCACATATGCCGAGGAGGGTAAGCTGAATATTCCAAGATCCGCGCACGTAAAGCAAAGAAAATAACTGGGAATCTATTTGGAGTCCCTTCAACGTTAATGGTCTAAGGCGGTGGAAGGCATGAAAGACCGGAAACGACGACGACCTCATGGAATTTCATAAATTCTTGATTGCGCTGCTGAGCTCCTCGTGTTGTGCTCCGTTCGCAAAACGACGATAGATGAACTTAACTTTTTTTCTCGTACGCTCTTCTACAACGTCGTAGGAGAGCTTAAAAAAAAATATATCTCTCACCGACAAGCGCCTTTTTTATCCACGAATAATTGCACTCTTATCATTTGGCGATTAAACTATGGCTTAAATTGCCTGTCAATTATGCACGTTATATGTTACTTTAGTTGGACGAAGATGAAGAAGAGGAGGAAGAAGAAAAATCTATGGAATAAGTAGTAGATGGAAGTTAATTGATTTCTATTAACATTCAATCTTTGGGAGAGTGCGTTTTTTTTTTTATTCTTCTTTAACTATGAATTTAATTGTAAAATATTACTTACGAAATAAATGGTGAATTTCATTTTTGTTGTTGTGATGGATGCTCCGTTTTCATAATAATTCAAGTACAGAAACTTTATACACGTAACAGAACATTTGTAAGTGAAAAATTTAAGTACTTAAGAATGTACTCTGTCATCTTATTTGTGCACGAGGAAAAAATTTTCCAATTTAATTAGCATCATTGCATGTTAAATATTTTGTTGACTCCGAGACGAAATTTGATATAAAAATCTCGTAAATCTTTCGTTAAGCTGGTGCAAAAGTTTTTACATCGTTAAACAAACTTGTGCGGCTTTTTTAAGCAGCCAATAATTTTAATTTCAGCAAACTAGTTTTCACGATTGCCTTTCAATATAATTTTTGGATATTAAGTGATATGCATTTGTATTAATCACGATGCGCAAGTACTTCAAATCTTTCAGATATTAAAATTAAAAGATATTGAAAGGTTCGTTTTTTCTTCTTCTTTTCTTCTTTTCTTACTATGAGCCGCGTCGTTTTTATTTAAAAATTCTCGAATATTTCGAAGCAGAACTATATGTGTGTGTGTGTGTGTGTGCGCGCGCGCATGATTAAATTTATAAAGAGTTTGATGAAAAGTCATAGCTACGAAATTATCAACGGAGAAATGAAGAATCGTAAGCCGTTTTATTTACCTCGAAGCGCCTGTCTTATTCCTTATCAATAAATAAATAACATCTTAACGGCATATTACTTTAAAATTCCAAGTACGGCAAACAATCGAACGTGCTCAACCTTGATTATCCTCGATATTTTTAAGATGAAGTCCAATCACATTATTACGAGGGAAAAAATTATAAAACTTAAAATATCCCGTCTAATCATAATTCAATAATGGATTTCCGCTCCATTGTTCAGAACTTGACAATGAAAATGCACGATTCCAAAACCATATACGTGTGTGTATGCCCAAGTACCGTCATTTGTTTGCGCACAAACCAGCGATTCCGCGGCGCGTTCTGCATCCTATATGTAACGTGCAAGACAAAGACACACGCACGCGGGCGCGCATGCCCTCTCAGTATTTCCCCGATGATTTCCAGATAGACGTGGCAGGTGTGGCTATAATTATAACGCTCGCACGTATCCGAAGAAATGAAGGAGGAACAATACAGAGAAATCTTCGGCATTAAAAAGAGGCAGATGAAGAGAGATAAAGTTGTAGTCGACGAAAGTGAGATATACGTGTGTGTGAATGTTTATACGCTCGCTGGTGGTTTCGAGGTGGAAAAAAATGTTATCGTTCGGGGATGAAATATATCATACGCGTCAGATTAAATACATTTTTATGGCTCACGAGGAGGCCCCGTCTCCTCTTATCAGAGCCTCTATCGTTTTTCTTTTTCTCCTGGCGCTGTAAAAAGACACGTAAGATTCCACGATGCTGGCACTTGATGTGCGTGCATCCTTTATTATTATTGTTGTTATTATTATTCTCGCTCTCTCTCTCTCGCTCTCTCGCTCTGTCCTTTGTTGGCTTTTATTATGCTGGCGATTCGACCAAGCTCTGGCTGCTCTTGCGCCTTTAAACAATATGACGTTCATTGGTACGAGATAATTTTAGATTTGGCAGTTCCGCTGAATTTAATATAAAACGAGATAAAGCGTGTTACAATAAATTTAGCGCTGTTTCTCGTGCGAGGAGCAGTGCTTTTGCTCTCGCGAGTCTTGAAAGCGAGAGGATATCGAATTACACTGATTGCGCTGCACTTGAATTCCAGGTGAAGAATATTTCACAAGCGTCGATCGATGATATTCTTCATTTATCAATTCTCATGGGATAAAAGTCTGGATATATCAGTGTAGCGTCTTATCTGCAATTGTTTAGAATTAGTAGCTCATTTGCATAAGTGGTCACTTATTCGCATAGAGTCGCGTTTACTTGCCATTGATTTTCCGAGCAACTTTATCTGCTCCTCGTCAATTTACTCCAATCCACATATTATCTTCGTGCAATTTTCAGATTTCCCGGGCATATAATTGAAGAAAACCATCCAATTTATCGATCGAAAGGAGGGCGCGATGCTTATTAACAATTCGTAATAGCAATGAGAAATAATGGCGAAGCTCCGGGTAATATTATCGCTCTCGACTGACAATAGAATGGCAATTAAAAAGAATTATGCATCGTGTCAATTAACACGAGCCGTACATCCAGCAAAAAGAAGTTGAAGGTTGACGCTCGGTGTGTGGCTGTAGGTGAGCTTGGTGCGCAAGAAAAATGAATGAAAGCGACGGGAAAAAGGTGTTTCAATTGCAGTGTATGTACGGGAGTGCGCGCAGGTGATGAGAGAAAGAGAAAGAGGAGCCAGGGGAGAAATATTGCCCCGAAGCAATTGCAGCAAAAGTGAGACAGACGGAAGTAAAAAGTTGCATACGCGCGTTTCAAGTTGAGCTGCTGCAGATGTTTGCAACGACTTTGACTTCAATTACGGCTCTTTCTCCTTTATTCTCCACCTCTCATCTGCCATATTCCCTCTATCGCAAAATCACACACTCGTCCTCTTTGTCTCTTAAGCATTTTACGTAGCGCTGCACGTACAAGAACTGTTTATTTGAGATTATTTTTATCTAAATGAGGAATGAGTTTTTGCTTTTCAATTACCGTAAGAATGCACTTCTCATTCAAGTTTTGAGCGCAAGAAATTATAAAAGAAAGTTCCTCGGCTGCACAATAAGTCAGTTTGTATTTATTAAGATTCTAAATTACTTACACAGCCCCTATACACGGACTTTATATTCTCTTGTAAATGGCTTTCCTCCCACCAAGTCATTCCCAATATCCTTAAAATACCGTGCCAACGACTGGAGTTGGAACATTTTTTTAATCTCCTCGAATTGCCAGGCTGCCTACTCGATTTCTCATCCATTGAGTGTACTTGCAGAAATGCTAAAATTGATCCAATTGCCCGGGGATTATTATCGAAATATAATAACAATACACGTACTCAACGAGGACTTGCTCCATTAGTCAATTATTTACTGCACAATAGAATGTTTGAGAAGCGGGGGGATCTAAGATCTAAGATCTTTATTGCTCCGAGAATTCTTGCGAATATCATGAGGTGGAAGTGGTGTGAGGTTGCGGGCCGATCTGTTAAATTTTCGCATTTTTAATTGCCTTATCCGCTAAACTTTAAGCGTCAAAAGTTGGAAAATTCGTAATGGAAATTGATGGCACCGTAGAGAGAAAAATATCGTAACATAATATCAATGTACCTAGATTCATGAGATTCATTATTATTAGTCCAATTACAACCTTTCGGTCGCTTTAACGCTCATTTAAACTTTCCCTATCCATCTCTCAAAGTCGACAAACAAATTGTCTAAATTCAAATGCTTTATGATTACAAAGCGTCAAAGTGCTCAGAATGTCGGGAACGGGCACGGCAATCTAATAAAATGCTTTGTTAATTTTCTAACAAATATACTTAGAATTTTGCTAATTAACAAAAAGTTACATTCTAGCGAAAAGTCATGAGAATATTTTGAAGCTCTAAATTCATTGTGACATGGAATTCCAGCAGATATGTAAAAGGCCTTAACGAGATTAAAGTTCGATTTGCGGTTTATTAAAAATAAATACACCCGTCGAAATTATTGGATAACCAACAATTGTTGAATATGAACTTTTAACAGCTCAATTGATTATATTATTATTCGTATTACAAGGTGAATTGAGTATTTTTCCCGTTGACGAGTCTTGACTTCCTTCATTCACCCGCGTGAAAATATTTAATCTGGCACAAGTCAGTTACTCAAGTCCGTTAAAAGTCCGAAGTGAAAAAGAGAGAAAAGAGAAAAAAAAATTGCTACCTTCAATAATCACAATAATTGCAAAAAAAATCATCATCACTCGCCGTAATAATTGAACTAATATAGAAGAAATTTTAGAAAAAATTCCTTCGGCATTTAATTTCAGAATATTCTCGCGCATGAACTGCAAGAGAAAGAGGAGAAAAAAAAATTATTACCACGAGGACGCTATCAGTTAATTATCCAGATCAAAGATAAATACTCGCTAACTCGAATTTAATTAATTAATTAATTTAAGGTTATATTGTTTTATAGACGTTAAAAGAAAATTATCTGAAGCCATCGCGGCGAAAATCACGGATATGTTGATAATTTTTAATTAATATTTCGAGTGAATTAAATTTTTTCAAGCAGATAAGGAATTCCCAACTTGTACGCGGGGAAAATAACGTTAATTTAAGAGTTAAATGAAAATTCAGGGGGCCATAAATGCGGAGCAAGTGATATAATTTTACAGTAAATTTAAGAGCAATCTCAAGAATAACGAATATTAACATGTAATTAAATCAAGGATAAAGGATAAGAGCCGCGACTTTTACAATTATTTACGTCTTATATATTTTTAGAGAGATAAGAATTAATCAGTTTGTTTTAGTTTTTTTTTTGTTTTTTTTCCTCTCTCTCTTGATTTCCGCAGGACTCGTCGAATTAAGAGATATCCAGATGCTAAAGTATTGTTATGTAATGTGTTGATTAATTTCAACGAGTCGCTCGCTAATTACAACTGCTTTTATTACAATTTTACGAGAGGCAAAAATTAGCTGTCATGGCTATAAAAGCTTAGTTAATCGACAGAGGGGCTTTTGAGAAAAAAAAAAAAAAAAAGTACAAGATATAACCGACGAGCTATAAATACCTATATCTATGTAAAAATAAATATGAAAATTCTTTACAATTTCGAAATCTTTTCGTTGTGCAGCTTGAAAAAGTTGCCTGCTCCTTCAATTTCCGAAATTAGCACACCCGAGTATAAATTATTCCTACGTTCAATAAATGTTACATTTTCTTAATTATTCTCCCTCTCCCTCCCTCCCTCCCCCCTCTCTCCATCTCTCTTTTATTTTGAGCTCCGCGCAATATTCACACACACGAAAGCTCTCAATTAATTATTTTTTCTGCCGTTGGCTCACTTTTTTCCCAATCACTCTTCCACCACTTGGCTAGTCTTCTTCTTCTTTCTTTTTCCTCAATTAATTCCTCTTGGCCTAGCTCTATCCTTTTCCGCCCGGCATTCTCTGATTTTCCAGCCTGGTAATGTCGTTGTCGCACCACCGTCAGTCTTCATCTCGGCCTCCCTCCCTCCAGGGCCAATTACCAAGGGTTAATAAGTGTCGGAAGATTGTCCCGCGCACCAAATGTGCTTGCGCCACCCCCCCCCCCATTCACGCGATAAAAAGGAAAATGCGCGTCCTACTTTTGCCGGCATAAATGGAATTCCTTCGCTAGTGTTAATTATTTGCCCTAACTGTGTCTGCAAAGTCTTTTATGCCCCGTTTCTACGAGGATTGACCCAAATATGGATATGCGCGGGTGCGCGTGTGTGCGTGCATACATCCCCAGTTTTAACTCTCATCAAATTCACTGTGCAACGTTGTCTGGAGTAGAGAAAAATTACTGCCAGTTCAACTTGTGTAAACCTTGTTCGATTAAATTTGCTAATTATTAATATGGATAGCTAGGGGATATATAATATCTTCGCTTAAATCACAATTCCCAACATTTTTGAGGGATAATTTGAAACGACAACTTTTATGACGGAATACTAGAACTGAATCTCTATCGAAACTAAATTTCTCTTTTCTATAAATGATCGAGAACTTTCATACTAATGTGGCAGAGTTAAAAAAGGTTGTACAAGAGTAACTGGTATACGATCTTAAATCAGGGAGATAATAAAGGTTTTTATCTTAAATGGTCGTTGGCATGGCGAAAAAGTTCCCTCTCTCTCTCTCGATAAGGATAAATTTCACTTTGTGCACAGAAATTAATTTTCAAATGTAAAAGTTTGTTTGAAAAACGTGTCAAAACTTTTAAAAGCTCATATTCTTTGAATTACAAAAAAATTGTGTAAAAGCGGAGACAGTAATTCGATATAACTTTTTTCAATATAATTTTCATCCATTTTATTTGGGCGACGCCCCCCTTACACCCGCGACATCTGCATAAACTTCAATATTTCTTATCTAATTAATTTTCGAAATTGACTAAATTGACCAATGGAAGTAAATTATAATTTAATATGGCATTGCTATAATTGCTCTTGCGCGAAAGTCTTGCTGTTAATTAATAATTACGATCAGGCTTTATAGTTTGCAATTAATATATTTAAGATATTTCATAATTTGGAATTTTTTTCTCGTATTAAAAGTCTTATTGGCTTTGGAGAAGGAAAGAAAAAATTGAATTCCATTCGATTAATAAGACAAAAGTACGATTTTTTCTCATTAAAAGCCAAATAAGTAGACTTTTAAAGTTCCGAATCGACGAATTACGAATAGCAAGAACTGGCATACTGATATCTTATTTGTTTTTTCTTTTTTTTTATTCGTCATTCCCAAGATTAAAGACAATCGTCAGTCCTGATTTATAATCAGCCATATAACGTATAACGCCACATTGGTAAAAATCTGCGACCACGTGACGTCTTTATATAATGATAATGAGCTGGCTAGATTTTGCTTTCTATAATGTTAAACGATAAAGAGGCTCGCGCGATAATATAAGAGGCCGTTAATCGTCCAACATCGTCTCGTTTGACCGATCGACTCCGAGTCTTCGTGCCATAAAAATGCCATGCAGTGCCAATTCTACAATTCCCAAACAAATGATCGACAAATAAAAGATATTAAGCTAATAATTCTCTATTCCCTCTACTCCCTCCCTCCCTACAATGGGACAATAATTAGCCGTTTTCATCCTTGGTCGCACTCGGGCAACACTTTGGGGAACCGCGGGGACGACTCAAGGTCGTTGTTGATGGTCATTGGTGGGCGCGAGCGAGCATCGATTTAGCGGCCTCTGATCGAGGAAACAGCAGGGATTTCGCGTCCCTGGCAACGATCCAGCGACGCGGCAGTTGGGACAAAGTTGGACCGGCTGCCTCGAGTTGTAAGGGTAGCAATTGTTGGGACCGGATGGGCCAGTGATTTTGTCGCTTCTAGTTCTATTTAATCGCTCGCAGTGGCGTCCGATTTGTACTTTTGCTTGGAATCCAATTGCGACGTAATCACGAATTTGCGCCATGTATTTCGTTAAAAATTAACGTCTGCCTCCTTTCAGCGAGCGTTTGCCTGGCTTGCAGAGTCTCTTTGATTTTATCGTCTCCACCACCGAACCCCTTCCACATCCCACGGATTTAGTCCGCAGATGCTGCGTAGCTGATAACTTTGCGTGCCGAAAATTGCAACTGACGCTCGTTTAACAAGATGTATAAAGATGTGTAATAGCCGGGCCTCATCATCTCCCCTATTAATTATTAAATCGCTGTATTACAATGACAATTCGAGGGGACAGTGCGTTTATAATTGAAAGAGCCAGCTAAAGAGGAGACTCGATGAGCATTTTCTCAATTTGGAGCGTAATATTATAATGCCAAAGAATAGGATTTGGATTAAATTTCCTTGGGCTTTGCAGGCTGCGGGTATGACTGCTAGAGTAGTTTCCTCGTTGCGATGAGTTTACTTCAAGGGCATTCCACAATAGGGAGATAAATAGACAAAGTAGGCCAGGTACAGCAAATCGCTTAATGCCGATGGAGGGATAATTAATTGGAATTCCATGGGATGTAAAGGCAAGGAGAGGCAAAGTCCAGGATCGCGGCGACAGGAGGAGTGTCACCTGACGCAGCGCGGCTCAATGATTTTCGGCGAATACTTCCCGGCGATTAATTCCCCCTCTCCTCGCCTCCTCGGCGCAACGCGAATCCCCCGTTTTCTTTCTCAATTCCCGAGATTCCTTCTCCGGGGAACGGGCACACTGACACGAAAGCGTAATTTCGCTTGCCAAAGGCCACTTTATTGTTTTTTAAGCTGCCGACTGCACAGCGAGGAGGAATAAACGTGGGAGGTGGGCAGACTAGCCGGGTGGAGGAATTGATTTTCCCTTTTTGTTTCTGCTCTCGAAGGTGCGGGAATATCGCCGCGACGCCACCGTTTCCTCTCGCACCACCTCTGCTCCCCCCTCCCCCCTCACCCCCAAATCAACCGTAGTAAGCCGCTTCCTCGGCGCTTTTTCTCATTCGAATGGACGTTGAGGGCCGCGGTTCGCAACAATCGCTCTCATTTTAATGCTTTATCGCACGCATGCGACGTCGAGGAACGGGCTTTTTTAACGGCCGCTTTCGTCAGTCGTAACGTCGCCCCATGGGAAAGTTGGCTTCCTCTTTGCCCTTGCCGTGCGACGTTATGGCCATTTGCATTTTGCGCGAAATTGCGATTGCCGGCGCGCGTCCCCCCTCCGCCCTCCGCCCCCCCCCGAACGAGCGGGCAATTAAAGTCTCGCGTAGCTCAAAATCGAGCTTCGCCGAGAAAGCGCAGTTTGGCCTTTTAAACGATCGCGTTTATGGGGGACGCGAGATTTTTAATTGCTCGTGCCCGTCGGCGACAGATTCGCTTTTAAAGGCGAGGGGTGGGCGCGAGTGCGGCCTTGCCAAAGTCCCTCGACATTGGCAAAAATAAATGGGTGGACATCGAAGGGTGATTGTCGCGCGATAGCCAATGCATTTGCGAAGCGAGCGGCCGGAAAAGCAGACGGAAAAGCAGACGTAAAAGCGAGAATGCCAGGGAGCGGGCCAGTGGTGGTATCGTGTGCAACGGCCCAACGATTTGCCTTTAGCTGTCATTACTAAAAGCCCGCGAAGCTTCGGGACGTAGCACGAGAGAGAGAGAGAGTGAGAGAGAGTACCGTTTAAAGGGAAGGGAGTACTGGCGCTGCGGAGTTGTTGCCGAGGCGAGCGGCAGTAAGAGCCCGGAGGAGGGTTTTCGCGGAAGGGTGATTTATCGTGCGATCCGAGTCATTGGCTAGGCGAGAGTGGGCTCGGGGAGAGGTCCCTCGGGGATTATCGTGAGGAGGGGCTGGAGGGGGAGACATTGTATTAGTTGGCCAAGTGTGGCTAAGGTGCGACGTTCCGCCTTCTTTTATCGTCAAAGTTTCGTCTTACGGCCGCATTCTTGAATGCTCGGGTCAGAGTTAAGCGGATCGATGCCGCTCATTTGGCTTCTCTCCCTCTCTCTCTCGAGATAATGAGGCTGAAAATACCTGGTTAAGCGAGCCGGTATTAACTCGGAAGTACTGAGGCTCGCGGTAATAGGGTTTGCTATCGTTGTATTTGTGGGCTTGCGCAAGGAGTTTGAGCGTCGGGAGTTTCCGTTGTATGAATTATATTGCCGCTTGGCGAACTCGTCCGGGGCGGAATGAGAAATGTGATGCATCGCTTGGCGAATGGTTGGGTGGCGAGAAAAAAATTGTCGGAAAGATCATGCCGGCTCCTCTTTCATTCGAGTTGCCATTGTTAAAGGGCCGATAATGCAGATAAGAAGCAGATCCGAATGGGGCAAGGGAATATCGATTTTGGGGGGACTCGGGTAGCGTCAGCTGGGTATAAATCGACGTTAAAAGCACGTTTAATGGCACATAAATCGGATGCCTAGTGATCAGTGCTCGGCAGTGATCGAGCGCGAGCGTTTAATGATTTTGCTCTGTCAACAATCGACTCGTTCGCGAGAGTCGTATTTTCGTGCATAAACAGTGAATATCGTTTGCTCGAGCAAGCCTTCGACGTTTCAAAAATATTCAAACGATAAAATTGTTTTAAAAAACAAATCGAGCGTTTCGAAGTAGATTGGCATTCCTAAACAGTTGGCGAAACTTTTCCTCCGATTGTTTTCACTTTGAATATTTTTTTCAATTTATTGCTGGAATGTGAACTTTTTGCCAATACTCGTAACGAGACGGACCGAGAGTCATTCGCTTTTAATTGATTATAAACACGCGATAAAATTTCGTGTTCGCTCTTGTCTTTTTTTGCTCTCTTTATCCACACACACACACACATATATATATACATATATATATATGTGTGTACACGTCCGACTCCCAAAGCAATCTTTCGTTATATCCGATCGGTGTGCAACACATACAAAGGTTACAAATGTTTCCTAGTTTTACTACTTAAAACACTAAAATAAGCAATGCTTTTAACGTAAATGCTACGAGCATTGATAATGTGGCTGGAGCGTTCGTAGCCGATCGCCGAAATGCTCATTAACTCATTTGTTTGTTATATTTTGTGTTACAGATATGCCAAAACAGTCGTAGATTCCAGTTTAATCTCACAAAGATACAATCCAGAATTCACGTTCTTGGCGTCGGGTCCGAACGCTGAAAATAAAGGTTACATCAATGCAAACACCAGTGTGCTCATTGACCAGCTGCGACATATCGATCAGGTGAGATGTCCAATATTGTTGTTGTTGTTGTTGTCGTCGTAGTTATTGTAACGAGTGGGGGAGCGTGCTTGGTGGAATTGATTATTCGGGGACGTTGAAAGGCGAGAGTTAATGTAACGTAGCTTTAACGTGTCTGGGCAAAAAAATTCTGCTCTCCATTGTCAGGCACATAAATCCAATTGTCTTATTTAATTTTACGAAGAGTATAAATTGCCGCCGGTTAGTCCAGATGCAATTGAAAGCCGTATCATACGGAAGCAGTGCCTAACCAGAAGCCACAATCCATAAATCAAAAGTAACTCTGCGCCGGACGCTCGGTGTAATTAATTTCTAGATAAAAAGCATAAAAATTACGAAATCCGACATCGGTGGCCTTAAATGCAATGCGCTTAAACGTAATTCGCCCTCGTAAAACATAATGCGCGCTCGGGCATTTGCTCCTTATATTGGCAGCAAATAAATAAAGCCCGAGCCGATAAAAGCTCCGCAAATAGATTAAGCGACAGCATCGCTGCCAACAAATAAAACAACAAGCGGAAGGTCCTCGACCCCGGGCGACCGACATTACCGACGAGCATTCGATATCCCGCTTACTCCTCGAGCCTACGACCAACTTTCCCCGGCCCTCGCCCTCATCTCGCCCTCATCTCGCCCTCATCTCGCCCTCATCTCGCCCTCATC
>JAPYYT010001515.1:0-14762 GCA_030522565.1 Ceratosolen corneri | reverse complement strand
TATATATATATATATATATATTATATATATATATATATTTTTTGAGAGAGAGAGAGAGAGAGCTCATCCATCCATATCCATCCCGAACGCTCACTCAGCCTAGCCGGGCTTTGATTACTTGTTTTAATCTTCCGACTACCGACTGGGCGAGCATCTGTCACTCAAAACCCGTAATTGCAAGCTACCCACCCTTCAACCCTCTGCTCGCTTCTCTCCTTCTCTCTTTCTTCTCCTCACTCTTTCACTATCTATAGGGTGTATTGGAACAAAAACTATATATATATATACATCTGATCACCATCCAATGGTGGACAAAAGTATAAATAAAAAATTCCTTGCACTTTTTCCAATCTAAATTCTACAAGATTGTTGTTCAGGTGGCTCAATTAATGTGCGTGCATTTTTAAAGACACACACACAACATAAGATGAATATCAAACGACTGTTACATCATGATTTCTTATTTTTATTTGTCTATTGGCTTATTTTTCTACTGAATGTACGAGTTAATGTCGTAGAACAAAAATGATATTTTTGTCCTCGAGTTCTAGTGCGCGACATTAGTTATTTTATTACGCAAAACTTCTTATTTATATGCATAAACGTACACAAATATAAAGATATTTATGGTGTAGACAGAAATGTAGGTATAATGAAAAAGCACAACAATATCTTGTATTAGTTTCTCACTTCTTCCAGCCACAATGAAACACTAACATTTTTGTGTATTATTATCACAGCTGTATTACTTTGCGCAACACAAACGAAAATACACATTTGTATGTTGCGCAAGTGCCAACGTATTCAAACCTACTCAATCGGAAAAAGTATTCGAGTAAAAAGAGATCGCCTTTTTTCAAGTGCCTTCATGCATTAGTCTAAAGAAAAGTAAGTAATTGCTTCAAAAGAGACTAATAAATGCAAGTCAAATGCCAAGTACAAACGACAATAATTTTCCATGTGTGAGCAATATTTTTTCCCCTACTCTTTCTATATTGATACGATTGTTTTCGTCCCCAAGTACTGATATTCTTTAAATCAAGACGTATTTAAACAATATCACCGAGCACTTTTTTCAAAACAGAATTTTCATTCCAATACTATCTTATTTGATTATCACTATTACCTATGCCTTTATAACATATCAGCTTAAAGGTATTTATTATGTAATAAACACCTCACGCACATCATATGCTAATAAATCAATTTATCAATATAATTTGTAATTTAAATTTTTACGTAACTCGACACTAAGCACCTATATATGAAAATTTCTCAACGTTTATGGCTAAATAAATGCTTTAAAAAACATATTTCGCAAGCTCGAATGGTAAATAAATAGTAAATAAAATAATTTGGTGATTGTGTCAATTATAATCATATAATCGTACAAGAAACTCAAATTTTAAAACTCAAATACTATTTTATATCCAAGCATATCTTCAACATTTGAATTCACTTTCTATGTTTATAATAATATTTATATACAAGTGCTTAAATATAATATATTTAGGCAGTTTTCATATATTTTACTGTTGTAATTGAAACATCGATCTAATTATAAAAAATTTAGTAAAAAAACATCCCCAAAAATAATACTTTTTTATATTTTAATTTGCATGTATATTGCTATTATACATAACTGCAGGTATAAAAACAATAAAATATATCGTTGTTTTGTTTTATGTAAAAAAATTGAAACTTTAATTGTAATTTGAAAGAGTTAATAGGTATATTTTAGCGAAGATTTATTGAAGATTCGTGAATCTAACTTCTAACTGCGAAATAGTGACAAAACTTTATAACTTCAAGAATATTAATGAAGGTGACTTAAAATTTATAAACATAGTATTATATTAAATATATAATATTGCTGTTGATAAGAGGTATAAATTACATTTTCAAACAAATGCTAAATATTAGCAATCTATTCTCCTATAATTTCTTATAAATTCTCTTATAAATTCATGAAAATAGATACACAAAATGTATTCACCTACAAGTAAACAGAAATCGTCAAATTTTGTTGTATTTATTGTATTTCATTGCGTCACGTGCCGAATGAAAAATATCTATGCCAAATCAAGCAGTTATCGTTTGATGAATCATACTATCATACCATCTAATTGAAACTAATATATCAAAAAATACATTTCTCAATAAATATTCATTTTTAAATAAATCATTTTAAATAAATCATTTTAAATAAATCAAGAAATGTGTGACGGAAAAAGTGAATAATTATATAATATCTACGATTGGTTACTTTAAATCATCGATAAAAGTAATGTATAACTTTGTTCATTAAATACTTAAAAAACATTTTCTACTAATTGTAATTACTTATGCTTAATGCTACAATCTCAATGATATAAAGATCTATTTAATTGGGTTTTCACGTGTTTGATCATCCGACACTCGATACTTGTCTGTAACCATAAAACGCTAAATCATTAATAATAATCAAAGTAAAAATGTTAAATACTACAATGGGAGAAATTATTATATATACGCTAATATTGCGTAGAAATTCTAAAATCTGAATTTTCGAAATTTAAAAGTCATTGATTTATTATTGACTGCCAATTAACATAACATTATCGGACATTTGTTCGGATCTCTCAGCTAGAAATCAGCCAGGAAAACAGTTTACTTGCAAAACTCCCCATCATCCATTGAAGCTCGAAATCATCGTTCTTCCATTACGGATTCGAATTTCCAAGTAAGCAATCCACTTACTCCGCAAACGAAAGAAGCGAATCAGATGGTCATCAAAGATAGATGAGAAGAGATTCGTGACACGCCAGAGCATAGTGTATACAGTGTGTCTATATAGTGTCGCCGGTCCAAGTGCAAAGCTTAGAGAGAGAGAGAGAAATTGAAGAAAGAGCGGGGACAACAAATGAGAGGAAAGAGAGGGAAATAGATGTTAAATGTGCAGAATAGAGCCGAGAAGTAACTCTTGTGTTGTGCGCGCCTTTGCCTTTCATTCATAGAGCTGAGTACTCTTTGAGAATCGCTTCCGGTTAAATTGCTGGCTGGTGCAGAGTAATTTCACGTTTCAGAGATTTTCTTTTGCTTCTTTTGTCTTCTAGTGGGTATTATTATGCCTCGGCCTATGCACCACCAAACTACTAATATATTCATTTCTAAAGTAGAGATAAAAGCGATTAGTCTCTCACCACATCGTAATCAGATCGTATTCTTCATATCTGACTTGTGAAGTGTGCCTTGTGCATGCTTCCCTTGGTGCACTTGATCTGTGTGTGTTTTGTCTACAGACAAATTGACGAAAGCTTGATTTAATGAAATATTTCATTCTATTAAAGTGTTTTTATCCAAATAAATTTTTATCCAAACTTTTTTTAAAATTTAGCCATGTGCAACCTTAAATGCCTTTGATATAACGAATTTCGCTTAATTAAAAGCAACTCATATTATATTGAAGTAACTCAATGAATATTCAATTCAATACACATATATATATGCTTGACAAATATGAAAATTTGATTTAGTATTCATTAAAATTAAATGCACAATGTATACAAATGTATAAGAGCGAGATATTAATGATTTACTATTTTCAAAGCTATTTTACGTGAATTAAATGTTCTAACTTTTTTTTTTATCACCCACTAGTAATGATAAACAAAATTTATACATTTGTTGTAGAATTTAATATTTATTATGTTACTCTATCATTTGGAATTAACATAAATTAATTTCTGCATTCACTTCAATTATACCTTCAATAACAATTGTTTCCTCTAATTAAATTAATTACAAAATTTTCAATTCGACGTAAGTTTGAAATTCTCGAAAAAAAAACAAATTCAATAAATTAAAATAATTTAAACTATTATTATATCACTTTTTATTAACTGTGCATCCGTACTTGTGAAACATTAGACTCCGATTACTTGAAAGTATAAGCTTCGATAATAATTTGATAAGCATTCGCAATCTTAATTGTCTACTTACATAATAGCTGATATTGCGTATTATTATTGCCTTATTAATAATCCATTATTGTCTAATTGAAATGAAGTCGTGGCTTTCGATATCAAATTTAATTCATAGTGGAACGGCTCGAATTATAAATTTATTCTCGGAATCACGATCTTACTGACCGAATAGATAAATAAAAACTTTCGAAAGCCAAGAAACCATTTCAAAGGGAATCCAACAAAAGAAAATTGCGGAAAAGAAGAAGTGAAAAAAAGTGGTGTAAGGAAAAAGGCTCCCCTGAAATTCCCCGTCTGTTATCACAACGGCGCGGACGAGCAGCGCCCCGTGAGAAAACTGCCGTTTACTTCTTCTATCCAACTTCACACGCATTACCATCCACCCACTCACACTGCCCAATATCACTCGCAACGCACGCGCGCACACGCACAACCCGCGCCCACAAAGAAGCTCAACTCTCGCCCCACACCTACATACATAATGCACACCCATGCGTGCTGCTCCACACTCTGCACTCGTAGTTTTTTCAAAGGCCTTTTTAATTAGAGAAAAACGATCTCTTTAGATTTCATCGCGCGCTCGCGTCGCTCGCCCGCCAGCTTGGGCCGCTTTAATCAGGATATTAAAGTGAGTCGATGCTGCGCAAACCGCGTATCTCTATCTTTTTCCCTCCCTCTACCCCCCTCTCTCTCTCACCCTCTCTCACTCTCTCTCACCCTCCCTCTCCCTCCCTCCCTCCCTCCCTCTCCCTCTCTAGCAATCCATCCATCCGCTTATCTATATATCTATCTATCTATATATCTATCTACCTATCAATATATCTATCTTTTTCTTCAAAGTCTATTCCGAACTTTGAAAAAAATTATCACTTCAATATCTTCCTCTCCTACGGCATACTAATTGTTAAATTGCTCAATCGCCAAACATGTACTCATTCCGATAGCATTTGAAAGTATTTGCATACGCAAACAATCAAACTACATTTGCAACATTACATATTTGGTTTGCACTTTTATTTATATACACCACTATAATTTTGAAATAAAAAAAATTTTTTTAATGCTTATTATTTATATTCAATTTACTTGATTGATATTTAAATTATTTCTTTTACATTCTTTAGACTCATATATTCGCATATAAATCTGATATATATATCAAATGTAAAAAGACATTGCCAATTAATAATTTTTATGTATAAGAAAATTTATTGCCTATATTTTCAATTCTAATTAACGATTATTTTTTAATATATTGGGTAAATTTTAATTACACAAATTATTCTTCTTAATGTGTTTGAAAATACTATTAATTTATTAATACGATACATTTTTATTATACAAAATATATAAACTATTAGTAATTTATCATAACGAAAGACTATTAAAATTAAAATTTAATTTCAACTCAATATAAAGATTCAATTTATGTTGTAGTCATTGTCTATAAATTAACGAATATAATGTTCGATTACATAATTTTTAAAAATTTACTATGTACACTATTTCTCATAAATCTTCTTTTATCCACCTTATTCATACTTATAATATTCTCTCTATACAATTGTTTTTTATTATCAGTGCTTATTAGAAGTTTCGGCTAATTATTTGCTGAATACTATGCAGCAAATGTACAACTAGTCAGACGACTTTATTAATGGATGAATGAAGGATAAAGGATAAAAGGATAAAGGTATTTACAGAAAGGCGACGATATAAAGTCTAACGTGAACATCCACTCAACATTCATGCAGTTATACAAATAGTATAATTATATATTTGTATAAATATAGTTATAATAGTATAATTATCATATATTATTATTTTTTTATTATATAATTATTATATATTATATATTATATATTATTTATATAATTATAATAATATAATTAAATATAAGTTATAATAATATAATTAGTATTAATGTATATATAGTAATTATAGTACAAATAGTAATTAATGATATCTCATTGATCGTTTAAATTTTCTTTTCAAGTCTCAAATGATGATCCCTATTGAACAACAAAACCAAATATTTTACCGATTATTAGTTTTA
This sequence comes from Ceratosolen corneri, assembly GCA_030522565.1. Classification (NCBI taxonomy): domain Eukaryota; kingdom Metazoa; phylum Arthropoda; class Insecta; order Hymenoptera; family Agaonidae; genus Ceratosolen; species Ceratosolen corneri. Next base: position 8,741 of record JAPYYT010001515.1, on the reverse strand, counting down.
GTTTATTAATACAAACTAAAGAAAAAAGACTGCAATATACATTCAAGTTAAAAAGCTTTTGCAAGCCGTTAATCAATATACTAATTATTTAAAATATACCACTAGTTACTTCAACATATTTATCGATGAATTCAAAAAGGCACCTTAAAAAATCATTCAAATTATTAAATAATACAAAAGAAGAAATTGACGCAGAAAAAAATAGCTTATCTTTTATTGATATTGCATATGTTACTTTACATTTCAATCTGATGCTATCGATTCCCAAATGACTTAGTGTGTGTGCATATTTGAGCAAAATATACGAGCATATATAAGAAAAGTGGACAAATCTCTTCTTATTCTCTCGGCGCCAATGTCATTTTTGCCTTTTGCCAAATAATTTATCGGCTCATGTTCGATGCTATTACGAATAAATAAAATTCTAATGTTTTAATGAAAATTAAAAAAAATTTGAAAAGTAAAAGAATAAAAAATTTTAATCTAATTTTTAATATTGGACCAGGCAAATTAACGAATTTTACTGTTATATTTAATTATTTTGTAAAAAATTTAATAAATAATCTATAGTAAATAATTAATTGTTAAACGTTTTAGTCTATGCCGTTATATTAAAATTTTACACATTTCACACCATTAATCTAAATTGAGCACGTATATTGGCAGATATATTGAGATTTTAAAAACATGTTTGTAGTTTAAAATTTGAATAGAATAATTATAAATCAATATATAATTATATAAAAACATTTTATGGGCGCGCGCGCGCGCGTACGTGCACGCACACTTCTATCTTGTATACTAAAATTTGAAATCTAAAGAAGAATGAATGATTAAAAATTATAATAAATTATCGAAATATTATTGGATATTTAGACAGACCAATTTCATATGACACTTGTTGATAAATTATGAGATCTATAAATTACTACAATACACATTCAAGTTTATTAACTTGATACTTTGAAGAATCGATATGTTTACTACAGTTACATTGAAGAAATTTAATTATTTACATGAATACATATTTAATATGATATTTTGTTTTATGTCAATGCGAATCAATATTAAGAAAATAATCTATTTAAATTTTCATCGTATTAATTTAAAGAATATAGAAATATTAATTTTACTTCATTAGTGATTCAATTTAAAACATAGACTGATTTATATTCCTCTTTCCCTCTTTTCTCTTATTGCTCTCACGTCTCACTACTTCCTTGAATAGCAAGTGTAAGTATTATACAATTTTCTCTATAATTACACTAATCCTTCACAATTTACACATTATTTATTCTTGCAAAAACCAACTTCTTATAAGCGTTTTAATAACTTCTCAATGACTAAGATAGAATATTGTATCAAAATCGTATCATAGAACAATATTCTAACGTAAGTGTCTTTGCTTCAAAATAATTTGCTTTTAAAAGAGTAAAGATAAAGAAATTTTTTATAATAAAATGACAATTTATATTTACATGACAAATAATTGTTTGCTTAAAATATATTTTTAATATTTCAATGTACTTTACATTAAATATATTTTAAGTACATTGATATACAAATTTTATAAAACTATTTACAATTTTTCAAAATAATTAATGTAAAAATCACTTTAATTATTAATAGAATTTTGCAAAGCAATATCACACTTTTCAAATTTTAAGATGTCAATCTTTTCTTAAAAATTTGTCTCGTGCCTTAAGATTACGGACATAATAGAATTAATTACTCAACTTATTATACAATTATGCAAATAAAAATATGCTGCACACATTGATAGATTGCTCTATTAAAATATATTATCATATACTTTTAAGTTACTGTTTTATTACTGCCGTTTCGTATTGAAATTAATTAGTACGTATAAATATGTAGACTGTATATATTTTGCTTGCTCCACAAACAAAAAAGGCACGACAGAAATAGTTTATGAATTTTTGCCAAATAATGCCTCTTGATTACCTTCCAATACTAAATCGAGCCAACATTCTTTTAAATAAATATCTTAGCTCAAACATATATCCGAGTCTAAATGCCCCTCATTTAAAAAATTGGGTTATAAATATAAAAAAAAAAATCCATTTCATTGAAACACCAACTAATCGATTGTTATATAAAATATTAAAATAATACTAAAAATCAGAGAAAAAAACTTAATTTTTTCAGAACTAAGTATTGCCTATGTACTTCTTTTAATATTTAAAAAATAAAAATAATATTGACGATTTATAATGTATACAAGGAGAGAAGAAAAAAAAAATAAATAAATAAAATTTAGAACTATTCGTTGAAAACACTTATTTATTTATAACCATATAATCAAAAAATGTATAGAATATGATTCAGTAGTCATATTCTAATAAAAAAAAATTGCCTGTACAATAATTTAAAAAAATCTAATAAGACTAAATTTTATTTAATATCATTAAAAACATTCTTTATATTTTCTATTCCTCATAACTGAATATCCAATTGTAGAAATAAAAATATTTTATTATTAAGCCCAAATGATTATTATTAAAAAAAATTCCGTGTTAAGATATTAATAAACATGAAAATGTAATACATAAAATTGTGATAAATAATTGTCTATATAATTTCAATAGAGATAGAACAATAAATAATCAACAAATTACGCAGAAATTACGTTATTCATTTATAATAAATAAATACTTATTTTTAAAAACCTTAGCTTCTTCTTATGAATCATAAATACAATATATTGTTATCTAAATAGTATCTTTATCGGTACTATAAAATATTGTTCATTAATAAGTATCATGAATAATGAGAAAAATAAATTTTATAATAAAAAACTTTATAAAATTCCTTCGAATTTTTGATAAATTTACATTAATTTTATGATAATCTAAATTAACTCATATCGAGTAACTATTTAAAATTATTATAATAATAAAAAAAAAGTATCAAAAATAAGAGCATTAAATTAAAAATAGCATTAAAAATTGTTTACGTAAAATATATTCAAACATTTGCATGTTACAGTACAAATTTATAATAAAATGGGAATATAATGAAAATAAGATAAAATGAATCTGATTATAAAAATATAGGAAATATAATAATAATTATATCTACAATAGGAAAAGTTTATATTAGTGCTTCAGTAATTCAGCTTTAAATACTTCTAGAGTTGTTTGGTTGACACTTCGGAGTGGATTTTCATATTCTAAATACATTTCAGCATCTATTTACCTTGTAATGGAAATAGCTTAAACTGTAAGGTTAGCCATGAAATTAATGCCTCGATTATAATTAAAAAGAAATCTTTTCCACCTATTCATAATTTATTTCTGAATAATATTTAGCATTTAAACATTTTCAATATGTACATATTAAACAAATTAAGATCGATTTCTTTCAATTTTAATGACAATTCCTAGATAAAGACAGATTGTTTACGTGATTTTTATACAAAACATTATAAACTTAATACATATCGTATTTTATTTTATTTAATCATCATTATTTTTAAAAAATGCACAAAAACATTATATAAAGTCCAAGTTTTGTGTGAATTATGTAAATAACCAAACATTAAAAAATGGTTAACAATGGTTTTATAAAATAAGTATTTATAAACTTTTTCATTAATTTTAATCAAAATTATGATTTACTCTTTCCCCCAGTAATCTTTTGGCATTCTGTGAAAACAAGCAGCTAATTTACAAGTGTCACTTCCAACTAAAAAATAAATTTTGTTTTATGTTATCATTAATTTTAAAAAGGATTTTCTATTATTTTCTTATGATTTCGTTAATTTTACCTTCAGGTTTACAAGTTTTCATCAACTCGTCAACATAACCTTGAACCTTTGTCTTCATTTCAGATGTTTCGACGTAACTCAGAATCACATTTGTGTCATATGTTCCATCTTGTTTAATCTTTATCAAAGACAAACAAAATTATAAATCTCTTTAAATCTTGATCGGAGCTAATTAACATCCTAATACTTACTAATCCTTGTTTCTTGTCTACGCAAGCTAAATAGCAGCTCTCTTCATTTTTTGTAGGAGATTTAGATTTATTATTATTAATCTCAGCTACATAATACAAAAGCAATAAAAGTGTGAATAAAAATGTTTACTAAATTCAAACAGCTGTTTAATTTACATTTAATTTGATGAATTAATTATTATGATATTATTGATCGTAGAAAATGTTTACTGCATACTATTTTTTTTTAATGCTATGCCATTATTGTAGTATCATCTGGAGAAATATAGTAGTATACAAATAAATTTATAAATTTTAAAAAATCTACTAATTAGCTAAACTAAATTTGCTTGTTCTTTGTTTGAAAAATTTTAAAACTTAGTCAAAAAATTATTAATATCTTGGACATATTTTTCTGCTCTTATGTGTAGTTCATTCACGCAAATGATTATATTTTTCTTAAAACTTGATGAAATCAATTGCTGCAAATGAAAACTATTATTTGTAATATAACATATTATAATTAACTTTGTATTCATACAATAATTAATTCACAATAGATTTAAAAATCCTTATTCGGATATGTTGGACATTACAAATTAATTAAATTATCATATTTATCCTGATCCGATGAACTTGTACATTATTTAAACAAAGAATAAATCAAATAATATAGTATATTCCTCAATACATTAACTAATGAAATTTACATAAATTTAAATTAAACAATTAAAAATTAAACTGCCTTATACCTCATATATAAATATAAACTAGATAAGCTCAACATGAATATTACTTTAATCATTTACCAATTTGTGTGTGTGGGGGGGGGGGTGTACGTTTCTCTCGTGAAATAAATACATTTTGTTAGCTGACATGTAATGATTACATCGATTGAGAAATAATAACAAATACAAGATGATTATAAATAAACTCACGATTAAATCTAAATAAAAAAAAAATTCAAGAAACTATTAAAAAATTAATTTGTTTGTTCAAAACGAATTATAAAAAGTTTTATACATATGAGAATACATAAATATAAGAAAAGTATATTAGAGTTTGAAATTTACCAGTGTAGAAGTCACGGATAATGACGAAAATAATCTTTCAGAAATCCCTAAATTTTATCTTAAAACTTTATAAATTTCTTTAAAAACTCGAGTATTATTTGAATTGTATTGGCTTGAAATAAAGAATTATTAATGAACTAAAATATTAATGCGCTAAAAATCAACAGAACTTGCATCCTTTTCATATCTTATACTGTAACTCGCTACTATAGTTTCATTAATTGAACTACAGCTGCAAAAATGTAATGTATTCATATTTTTCATTAGAAAATACATTGAAATCCGATTTTAATATTTTAATTCTGCAATCGTGAAGTTTATTTTTTTTTTTGTGATATTAAAACACGAAAAAATTTGTTAGTAGTTATTCTGTTGATCGCAGATTCTTTTTAAGGCATTTTGATACTATTTCTTATTATTATTTGTTGATAACAATTATTGCTCAAATCCTTAATTCATTATATTATACCTGAGTATTATAGTATTATCATAGGCTTATTATTAAAACACAAATTGCTTATTAAAAATTGACTTATAAAGCTATTTAATATTTTTAATTTACCTGGATCAAAACCGATTTCCTTTACACATTCTGATGCAAATTTATTAAATTGTTCTTTGGTAACAATAACCTATAAAGAATTTAATATATAAATTATATTATTTTTAAGCCATTTTATCGATCTTGATCAATAAATTCATATAAATTTGAGTTTTATAATCAAATTAAGAAATAAAAATTATAAATTACTGACAAGTTATTGTAAAAATTAATTAATAAAATAGTTTTTCTTCAACATGGCAATCCATAAGTATTATACAATTTAATTAACATTATATTATTGTCAAAATGGAAAATTGAAATATTTTTTAAAACATACAACAAAACACATTAGTGGTATATATGCTAGCAAATTTTTATCTAAAAATGATATGTTTATACTATTATCTAAGCACAGATACCACTTTTTATGCGTCAAAGTTTAAGGTCAAAAAATAAATAGAAATAAATTTCCTAAAATCACACGCACAAGATTGTTGTAACTGAAAATTGTACTTTTATATCAGTTTAAAATACTCTGTGTAAAAATTCTTAATTATTAAATAATTTGTTGAATAATAATAATTAGTTAATAATATGCTTGTATAATGTTTTTTTATACGAACAGTTATAAAATCACTGAGTTTAATTGAATTTGAAATTTACATGTTAATTCAAATTATTATATTAATAACCACAATTATATATTGAAATAAATATTTGTTGTCACACATCGAATATATACTGTGCATTTAAAGTTATTCTCTTAAAGATTAATACTTTTGACACATTGTTGAACTGACACATGTTTTTCTAAAAATTAATATACGCTGGAACATTTGTTTTTAAATAAAATAAAAATTAAAAATTAGAAAAAAAATTTTTTTAATTAAAATTTATTCACTTTCCATGTTGAAAAACTAAAAATCAAAGAAAATTAATGCCATTCACATTTTAAAATGAATGCTTCACTTCAATTAAAATATTTATACACCACTTCGATATAAAAAATACAATACTAATAAAATTATTGTACCGCAAATGCTGTGGTAACGCAGAAAGAAAATATAAAGAAGGCCTTCATGTTGTTCACACAAGCAAAAGATGCAGAACTGTTTGTAATTCAAGCAATGCATTCATATAAGAAAATTCAATCGTAATAGATTCACTTGGATCAATAACAATATTATTTCTAAATGCATCTGCGAGAAAATATTAAACTTTTAACCTTTTCTTTCTTGGTTTAATTGAGTTTGCAGAAAATTATGAAAAAACATGATTAAGTTTCACGAAGACGTTAATAAATGTTATAAATTTTATATATTACGTTACAATATCATACGAATTATATGAAAGCTTTAAAAAGTAATTTATAAAATAAAGTTTTTTAAGATGTTTGCTTTATTGAACAAAATTGATTTTTAACTACAATGTTTATCCACTATAAAATATTATATATACAATTAAATTATGATTTAAAAATAACAGTTGCATCATAAGAATTTGCTAGTATACTGTAAAAAATTAATTTCCTTCAAAAATTTTATTCAAATTACTTCGCATAATTACAGACCGAGAAATAAATTATATAATACAATATATACTCGATTATTATTTGATAAATTTCACGAAAAAATTAAATTTACAATTTTCTTGAATAAAATTCTAACTTGCTGGATAAGTTAAAATATGGAAAATATTAATAAATTATTTTTAACCGATTTTATTAATTTATCTTGGTCAATTATTCTAAAAGTTACAATTTAACCTTACTATTCACTATATTTTCATTTATATATATATATATTAAAATTTTGTGCTAAAATATTCATTTGATTAATTTTATTTCTAATTTAATACGATAAAAAATAATTGTATTATTTAATTTTACTCAATTTTTTAACTGAATTTACATTATAATTAATTTTTCATTCAAATGTATTCGATGTATATTATATGACATAAAAACATAACAAAGAAGCATCTATTATGTAATGTTTATAAATATTTTAAATTATTTAATGAGATTAAATTGAGTATTATATTTTTATATCATTAAAAATAAATAAAATATATAAATGTTTTTGCAATAAAAGAAACGATTTTTATGGCCGTTATATAACCTATATAATATTCATATTTTTATTGGATTTTTAAATATTTAAAAACTCATTTACTTATATATTATATATATATATATATTTTTTTTTTAATTGCATTTAGTTAATTTAATTATACTTTATAATAACTTATAAAAAAATAAAGGACACGTATCGGATAAAATTCATCTTCAAACAAATTTATATGCTTAATCTTTATTATAGCTATAGCTTTACGATATCATTCTATTTATTTATTTGACTATTTATTTTTATTAATTTTATTATTATATTTATTTTTTATTTATTTCCATTAATTTAATTATTTAGCATACTATTATCTATGGCTTTAACATATCATTCTTTAACGCGTCTTTCATCGAGCATAGTTTATTATTTATAACTATTTTTAATTTTATAAATATATCTAAACAATAGAAAAAAAAAAGATAACATCATAACAAGTTACATAACAGTTAATACGAAAGTTATCCTATTTATCTTATTTTTTCCTAAAATATTTCAAAAAGAATATGTAATGAACGTTAAATACAATGTTTAAATAATCGTAGAACTTTTTTGTTCATGTGGTAATATTCCTTAATTAAAAACTTTAATTATAAACTCATTATAAATTTATATATATATATATATATATATATATATATATAATCATCAATATTTAATTATTGATTTAAATAATATAAAATTGTTTTAATTACTTGGCAATATTAAATCGTCATTAGACTCAACGTATATCTATTAAAGCTAATATTTTCTCTAAAATATTTTCAATCGCATACTTTTCGTTTAAAGTATTTTTGGTCTTTTAACCCTCTTTTTTCATAACTTATAATCTGCCCTTTAAACGTTTGATTAAGTGCTCGAAAATCTTTTTCCACATCCGTAAACTTTCATTCTTCGTCGTATGCTTCTTACATTTTCATTAATTTTTTCTCTCCCTCTCTCTCTCTCTGTTTTCGTTTCCCCATCTTCCTTTTTAACTTCAATCACGAGAGGAGCACACCAGTGTAACCTATCATGGCCACGTGCAGATGACAAAAGAGT
>JAPYYT010001514.1:0-12087 GCA_030522565.1 Ceratosolen corneri | reverse complement strand
GAGAGAGAGAGAGGGGAGAGAGAGAGAGAGAGAGAGAGTGAGAGAGTGGACAGAAGAAGCTTGTACTATTTATTATTGACAGAAAATCTTGAAATAAAAATTTGATTCGTTAATTTCGAGGAGAATCATGAATTTATGAAAATCAAGCAGAGGAAAGTTCTGGTAATAAAGTGCATTGCTTATTGACCATCATATTTTGCAATATCCTCATCGAAGTCGTCTTTTTTCGCCTGCGATTGTATCCAAAGTTTGCTAAATTTATTCTTATCATCAAAGTTCTGAGCCAGGTAAGTCGGACCCGACGGCTCCGGGCTATTGTAAATAACCGTCTTCACTTCGACGTCGGCGACATTGTCCTCGACGACGACGTTCCCGGCGCCATCACTCGGCTCCACCTCCACGAACGTGCATTGCATACAGGCGACGAGGAGCAGGCAGACGATTTTCCTCCGACTTAGAGCCATTTGAGAGCACAATATACAACACTTTTCGGCTATGAGAACTCGGTGCTCGTGCGGGGCCGATGCTACGGAGAAAGGAAATCCGAGTCACGGCGACGTAAGGGAAACCTTATAACCAAAACCTAAGCCACGACTGCGTTTCAATAAGCCGCCTACTTTCCAATCGAATACCCAACCATAAATATCTCAAGAAATGTACTTTAGTGATTCCCTACGCTAGACATACAATACCAAATAGTCGATTCTCTTTTATTTTAGAGCTCACAACACCTCGAGCAATTGACTAGCCTCGTCATACGTAACGCAACCCACACACGCACACATACACACAGACACACACGCGCGCGCCCGAGTGCCGTGCATTCGCGCGCCCGTGTACCCGTACACGGACGTGAACCCGCGAGCGCGCGCGCGCTCCTCGCAGCAAAACGGACAAGTCGGCGCGCCCCCACGTACGAGGCGTGGTGCGGTGTGTTGGTGAGGGGTGGGGTGGCGGTGGTGGTGGTGGTAGTGGTGCGGTGGTGGTGCCCGTCAATACCGCCCTTTTAAATCTCCCTAACTCGATTAACTTTATTATATTTGATTCAATCGGCCGTTGCGCCGCCGCGCTATCTCCGCTGGCTGCGTGCAATTGATTCCGAGGCCGAGAAAAATTTAATAAAACTCAGCGAGAATTAAAAGAGCTGAGCATATCCGTGTGGGCCACGTGACACTTTGCCGGAAGGTTCGCACGCGGCGGGGCGAACTTTTTATCGCCCACGGGGCCGTTGGGAGCGGGACGTCGGGCTCGAGGTAGCGCGGTTGGCTTGTTTGCTCGCGGCAGTGACCGCTTTAGCAGACATTTATCGATGACACACGATTTGTCGTGGCGACGGGGCTGTAAAATTCTACCTGTGCAGCGCCGCTATGGAGTTTGCCGGCGCGATATCGGCGAAGCGGACGAATCAACGACCGACACACAACCCACGCATTCACACATGCATGCCCTCGCGGTCCGCTAACCCCCCCCCCCCCTCGCTCTCTCCCTCTCTACTCCCTCGCTCCCTCTCTCTCTCGGACTCCCTCTTCCTATGCCCCACGCTCAACCCCACGACGATTCTCATAGCGTAGATGCATCTGCCGCTGGGTTCTCCTACCGTATACTTATGACTTAACGTTTGCTCCTAATCACAGGCGTGCACATACCATTAGTCATTAACGGCTGCTCGATAAGCATGTGCTTTCTCATCCGCTAGAGACAGCTTTTTTTCTTTTCTTCAATTAAATAATAATTCAGGTGGGATTCTAGCCACCTGCTTACGTGTGAATTGTTGTCTCCTCATTGTCCCTAGTAAATAAAAGCCCTCTCATTTTATCCTGGCATCCCCAAGAAAATCCACGTCAATTTACATTTTCACGACATTTTCACCACATTTTCACCACATTTTCACCACATTTTTACGACACTTTTACGACATTTTTACGACATTTTTACGACATTTTTACTTCCCTCGTATACACACTTTCTAATTCATCGACTGCTCGTTCGCTTTCCAAGCATTTGCCGTTTATTAATAAAGTCTAATATTTAAATTGGCAAAGCTCATTATTACACATCCCACCTTCCATAGATCATTGAACTGCCTTTACCTTTTCTCTCTCTCTCTCTTAACAAGGCTTTAACAACAATAACAGAAATTACAACAACAACAACAATAATAATGATAGCAACAACAATGATGATGATGATAATAATAATAATGAGCAAATAGCTTTGGCCGCAGCGCATGTGACATAAATGTGGCTCAAGTTCGTTGACATGCGACGAGAGACATGAATTTTTGCATGCATATCCAAACTTATATTGTGCATTGGCATTTCAGACATGCGTAGAGAAATTTTCGATAAAATCAGACGAGCGCCCAACATCGATGTCTTGTTATTATATAAAAGCCATTACAGTTACAGATTAATGTTACATTTGGCTTGCAAGAGGCTTGCAGTCAATTCCTTAAGAAACATTTGCTCACATATGAATTTACTCGTAAATGACATTTTAATCAAATTTGCACTCCCAGGCATAACAATGGAAAAATAGTAGTCATACCTCTTTAAGTAATAAATGACTAAATTTTTTTGTCAGTTTGTCGCCCCATCAAATTACGATTAAAATACTAGCGGTTTGTTATTATAAAATTTTCCATTCGAATCCAAGTTATCTAATGTACCTAATAATATTGTTAATAAGACGGAATCTTCGTGGTCTCTTGAATTATACTTAAGAGTGAAATTTACGTGTTTGGTAGATGTTTTTCCAACTATATGTAGTAATAAAGAAATATGGATTGAAAAATGTATTAACTAAAAATAGACGAGCAAAATTGCTAAATAATAAAATTAACAAAGAAAAAATAAATCAAATTATTAATCGTCAGTTTGATATAATTTGAATTCTTCCGTTTCTTTAAGTTGATAGAATATTCTTCTACGGCCAATAAAATATTATATTTGCCTTGGTAAAAAAGGCATAAGTTTGATAATATTAAATCTTTTGATTATAGTTCTGTTGGAGCATTACGTTTCTTTTTTTCATGCCGTCTATTTTTGGAATCATATTTAAATATCATTTTTCTCTAAGCTTAATTACAAGAATGAAAAGGTAAACCTTTAAAAAAGTAATTCACTCGTATTCTTGTGTTTGCCACAATTTTTTCCAAGTATTACGTCTCGTTCAAAATTAATAAATGTCCGACGTATAATATTTATTTATATTATATTATATATAATTTATATTATAATATTTATATTAGTTCATAAAATATTATTTAAATTTACTTATTCATTTTATTGAAATTTATTTAGTACTGAATAACCAAGTACTTATTTTAGTAATTTAAAAATCACGAGTTATGCTAATGAATTTCTTTAACAATATCGTCTATATAATTTTACAAGCATAGAACAACGGTAAATTTTGTTCATTCTATAACTACTTAATAGTATAATATTTGCCATTTATCCACTAAAGATAAACTGTTTAATAATTTATCTAAAAAAATACATTTGGTTTTTAACAGTAAAGCAAATATTTATATACATATACATATATATATATATATATATATATATATATATATATATATATATATAGTACATACATACACATATATACTTAAAGTAAGAACTTCTGCTTAATAAGTTACGGAATATTTCACCATTGTTCGATATCTTTGAATTCTTGTAATAAATAAGTACGACGATGATATCTCGACTCGCATGGATTAAGTAAGTAAAGTCACGTGTAAAATTATTGAAATTGTTGAAATGGTTGTAGCCAATGTTGTGTTAGAATAAGAGGAAATCATTAGTATATGTAATTAATAAATGTGGACGTGGAATATTCTGAGACTAAAACTTGTCATTTTCGGGTTGAAATTTTTAAAATTACATTTATAAACAAGTTACATTTACGAATTTCTTCATTTTTAATATATACGAAGGCTAAATTAATATGAGTTTTAAATTAGTATTAAAACTAATTAAACTTAATAGGTAAAATTAACAAAAAAAACCATTTAAAGTAAAGCTTACATAATTAAATCATTGAATTTGTCGAACAAAAAAGTTTTATGTCATATAATGCAAAGATACAAAATGAGCATTAACATATTGTCTTTTGTGAATTTTTTCTTTCTATTTTAATTTTGATGCTTGCTTTGTCGCTTCTACTCATTGAATTTTCGGCAATTTTCTCCTATGTTTTGTCCTACTTCTACACTGCCATACTCGTTTCTTCAGTTACTTGATTCGGATCGAATTTCATCTCGTTGGATCGTTCAATAAATCTAACCACTTGATTTGTCGATGTAATAGAAGCCTTAAAAAAATGTAATAAAATCCTTAAAAAACTGTGTACGTATAGTTTTCCAAATACTTGTGATCTACAATATAATTATCAATCTTTGGGTTCGATGTGTCAAATGGTAGATCACGAGATGATTATTTTTATGTCCATTGAATCAGTTTAGTTGAGCTATTTTCGTTGGGTATCATATGTGCATTTACAAATATGTTCGATGACCTGATTTTTTCGATTTTAAAACTCTTTTTATTGTTGTTGTTTTTTTTTTAATTATTGACATTTTAATTAATTATTTTTGAATTTCATTTTCCAATGCTCAGCTTTATAATAATTCAAATTTACATATTTTTAACGATATTTTGATTGTCGTTCAATAAGCCAATACTATTCGGGTATAATTTTTATTACATTTACTCTCAAAGAATATTTTTTTTATAAACATCGGTATCTCTTACAAATAATAATTAAGTTTTTTTTCAGCGTATAGAATTACTTTATTAATAATTATTTGTTTTTTTTTTAAATTTGTAATTGACTAAAGTCAATTAGTTCTTACTTCCCGTGGAAGTTCTCTTTTTAAATTTCTATCGATCTGTCTCGCCTCATAATTCAGAATATATACATACATACATATATATATATATATATATATATATATATATTATTGATATAATTTAGTTCAAGGATATATATTATAAGAAGATTACGTGATATAAGATTACGTGATATAAGAGTGTTATTTTCGTTAATTAATTTTTAAAAATTCCTTTTTAATTTTAAAAACATTTTGCTATTAACAACGGTACATTTTATGATACGTTTCAGTATAAAATTCGGTATAAAATTTTGAATACAAAGAATTTCTACAACGGTTTTGAATGTAATTCCTTTTTAGAATTAAGTATCTTTTTACCTCACAAATAGTCGAAAGAATATAATTTCATGATAACGTTCCTTCATATAAGATATAGTTCACGATAAAATATAGATATAAAAATTAACAAGTAATATAATACTTAAATATATTCACACACACACACATGTTAAATGTTTAAAAAATATTTATAATGGTTGCATGGAATTTATTTTTAACCAGTCTCTATATTAAATTACATAATCGTTAGATATTATATGTGGTATTTAAAATATGAAAATATATTTTATAGTTAATATTATTTAGATTAATTAGATCGATAAATTCTTATTGTCATTAATCCAAATATCATAAAAAATATAAAATATATTTATTTGTTATTTTTAATTTTTATCAATATACTATTAAAGAGAAATTTTTAATACAACATTTCAATAGGAATTTATAATTTGAATCCCATAGTCCTTGGCAATTTAAAGTAAAAATTATTAATTTATTATGCGTATAATAATTTATTGATCCTTGTCCCCTTAATGCATGAAAAATCTATGTCCCTACAATTATTCTATTATCATCTGTATATGACTTTGTGCTGACATCTATTGTATTTTATTGGCAGACATACTTTTTATAAAAGTAGGGTAAGTTAGAGTAGCTTGCTTAGTTTGAAAGGAACATGTCGGATGTTATTTTGCCGAAATATTGACGGCACATACCCGTAATCGAAATATTTATTGCAATGCTAACTTATATCTTCCTCCTTTTAATGCTACACCGGCGCATATTATCTTCGGCTGGATTTCTTCTCTTCAGAAGCCAGGGAACAAGCAAAACGCATATTACATTTATAAATGAAATACTCGTTTAATACCTAAGAACGCGTTGGCTTAGTGAATCCATAATGCCAGAAGTCGCTAGCAAACTCGAGTTAAATTTCCGTTAAATTTCCGTTAAATTCTTAGGCGTTTGTGTACGTTTGTTACTATATGAGCGTTACCATCTTGACTTCTATTTATCGATATTTTCATTTTTTGCAATTATAATTTTTAAATTTTAATTTTTTTGCTACATTTTAATAGAATTATAGAACGTAATAATAACTGTTAAGAAAATTAGTATTATAGCAAAGCAAATATTATTGCGCTCAATATGCCGATGTTTCAGGCAGCTTTCATATCGACGGTATATATATATGTATACATATGCGCATGTATATACTAAATGCCAAATATATACAAAGTCAGAACCAAGGAATAGTTTTAAATAAAGAAAGAACGTTACTCTGTAAAAAAACCCAATGTTTGCTGATTCCAAATCCCAATAGAAATTGTTTTATTAATATTAATAAAGTATAAACAATAAAATTTTTTTTTATATTGTAATTATGACGCAAAAATGGGAACGTCAGTATTTCTTTCAATCATCAGTATTTTGCTCATTTTAGACTTAATGAGTGTTGTTGTACTTAAGCAATCTTCCATTCAATCTATTCTATCATTATTGTGTTGTTTTTATCAAGTCCTCGTTTTATTATAATAACGATTTTCGATCTTAATATTTTTAAAACATGCACGCAATCCTGTAAATATGTGTTTAATTTCTCAATGTTAGTATCAAATGAAATACATGTGATTATACATTGTGCATCTACATTAGAATTCGGGTTGTTTACAATTGTGTCGCTTGATATTTTGCTAATAGATTGAAATAGATTTATTTATTAAAATATTGAAATATTGGTCACGTATATTTTAAAATTAATTTTGGAAATAATTTACCTCATACGTATGATCAATAATAACCACTCATTCGGGTATTCTATTGCTTTATTATTATGCATTGCAATTGTAATTTTATATATTTAAAATAATAACATTTATCGTATAAAAAGTGCATATTATTTTAATTGACGTTGCTATTTAACGAATATTTATATTTACAAAATTTCAATATATTTTTACGCTAGTTTTAAGCTATGCAATATTGCTGAGACAAGATTTTCGATGAAAATACGATTTAGAGTTATATTTAAAATTATACTAATTTATTCATAAAAGGCCGTAGTCAAAATTGTCATGCTTTTCTTTTAAATATCATTGTTTATTTTTAGTTGGAGGACCTCTTTGTGAAATTCTTAAATTATTCTTTTTTTCCTTGGAGACGTATTATTATATCATGTCATCATAACCTATTTTATTCCCATGTCAAAAGGAAGATTTACATTAGTTTATTATAATGATTTAATTTAATTTTCGTACATTGGCGCTTATAATTCTATTTTTACATTTTAGTTTTCACCTTTCAGTTTCACGTTTCCTTAATATGAAATTATTTATAATATTAATTATAATATAGAATGTTACAATTTATTGATTAAATGTCGTCTCGCTCTAATTTCAAGATTATATTTCATTATCAGGCTAATTAAATAAAATTAGTTTTTCTTAATTAGTTGTTTAATACTTTTTTAAATCGTTGATTTAATTTGAACTGCATTGCCGTTTTATAGTTTTTGTTGCTGTGATTAATACAGTCTTAACATAAAACTCTTCCAAAAACTTGACAATTTTTTCTTTTTAATTTTGCTTTATTTTTCTCTATTATTTCTGAGTCTTAATCGTTGAAATCTATTTGAAAAAGTACTTTTCTAAAGATTTTCAATTATTTGTGTTGTCAGAATCTCTGTCAGTTTCCCCTTAATTTTTAATATTATTTACCCATTTTGTTTGCCATAACGCGATTATTTATTTCAATTAGCTACACTTTTCTGCCTTATCTATTGCAAGTAGCAGTTTTTCTTTCAATAACTTGACACTAAAGGTATGGCTTAGTTAGCAATTGAACTTCATTTTCTACTACTTTCTAATAGTACTAGTTTAATGGCTTTTGTATCGATTTCACATGTCAATGTGTTGGATATGTACAAAAGTCCAGAGGACTTTTAATTGCATAGCATGCAATGGAAATAATGTCGGCATCGCAAATATGAATAAGAATCATACAGGAAGTTTAAATTATTAAACTTAATATGACTATACGTTGCGACAATTTCATTAATCAGAGCGTAGTATTAATTAATGAAGGAAAAATGCAATTCAAGTTAAATTTAGTCCGACATGCGTATGACAAGCTCGGCATTAATATTAATATTAAGTATTTTTTATTTGGCTTTTAATATTATGTTGGATATCATTTTCTTTCTGCAAAATTAAAAATGATATGTGTATATAAGAATACATTTATATATACAACAATCGATGTTTATTATAAATTATTAACGTCGAGTTCGAAACAATTTATTACTTTTATTTTATTTAAAGCATTTTGGCTATAAGCAACGAACTTATTAATCAATAATTAAAATAAACTACTATTAAAGATTACCAATAATTTATATGATATATTTGCATTTTTTAATACGCGTGGTTAAAAAAAATTTGTAATAATTTTCAAACAACATTCGTAATGTTATGTTAATTTTAAAGCTATTAAAAGTCTAATAACTGCAATGAGTTTTCAATAAAATTAATTTTCCAGAAAAATTATTCAACTACATATTAAAAAGTGGCTGTGTATTTGAAAAGATAATAATAATTTTATATTCTGTCGAAGAGCGTGGCAATAAATTCACAAAATTAAAGAAAATATAAAGGCCAATTCGTAGAAGAGTTTTCAATCAATATAATTAATATTTAATACTTGGAGCCAAGAATTTTTCAACGCATTGTAGAATCGAGCGATTAAAGTTTAGCTGATTACTTTTAATGCAACAATTGATTTAACGTTTTATTATTATTTTTCTCTCAACTATAAATCTATAATTTATTTGGTAAGACTATAAAATTATGACTCACGAGACAAAGTTGATCTTAGAGAAGGACGGCATGGTTATAAACCCTAGACGAAACGACGAAAGAAAAGGTTTTCCCTGTAACTTTTGGATTATGCTACAGCTATCTGACGTTTTCCTCGCTCTCTCTGTTATAATTCACTTTTGTGGTCCAGTGGGGTGTACATATTTTTAGATGTGACGGTTCGAGAGATAAATCCATCTGAAATTATTTTATTGCTTCGTAGTGTCCAAGGAGTAAATTTTGCAATGCAATATTGCGTTAATTTAATGGATAATTTAATGGAGTTGAATGGAGTTGGTCCTCGCCAACTCCTCCCCCTATATTTAATGCAGATAATCTCGCTTATTTAGCAGTCATCGAGCAACGGCAAATCTGCGTACAATAATTTCGAGAAACTCCTCCAAAACCTATTCCCACAATTGTAATAAAGTGCATTTATAATTATCATGTGACTCTTTTTTCGCTTAGATGATACGAGCCTATTGGCTAGACGAAAAGAAACCACGTTTTCCAAGAAGTTGCTTACTACACTCGTTAAAACAGCAATCCAGTGATCTAGAATGTCTTGTATTGGCCTCGCTATCGACAATCACGTTTATGCTATTATATACACTGTTTTATTTTTTCTTCCCCGTCTATTTCCCTGCACTGGCGAATTGAAGATTCACAATGATGCATTAGTTGTTAAATATTCTGGAGTCAAATCTTAGGGAACAAATATGTTAAACTATTATCCAAACTATTAAAGCAATCTTAGTTATCAACAATCTTAGAATCTGGCAATGTTTAATAATTTGAGGCAAATTTTTACTTGCATAGTCTAAATTAGAATTTATTTTTTATTTGTAAATGTACTATATATACTACGTACTATACAGTTTGATTAAATTAAGGAATACACCGACAAGTATTTTAGAAAGCGATTCATCTAACCGCGAGTGTAATATATTTTAATAGTTATTAATTCTGAGCATACAGAAATTATTTAGAATGTAAATAGTCATCTAATATTGCATTAACAATTACTAAAGTTTTTTATTGCATTGAATTGTTAGCAATCTATGTATATTAATTATTAAATTATTATTGTCGGAACTTGAACGAATTTTCATTTTTACAGTACTCGTCGTTCTTGCATGCCAACCACTTAAGAAATTCTTATAAAATTATCACTCATAATAACACAAAATGTACCATCATTTAATGAAAAATAAAATTTACTTCATTATATGTTACGTGTTTTATGAATTTTGAAACCTTAAATGATTTATATGACATGTCCTTAACAATATGTACATGCTAATAATATGTTCATAAATATTGTCATTTTATTTATTTAATTTAAAATGTAAATATTATTAATGGATCAGTTTGATTAGTTATGTTAAATGATTAGTAAGGAACTTGTTATTAATAATATGTATATATTTATGTTCGCGATTCCGATAGAATAAATAATATTCGGAGATTATTTCACGCCTTTTATTTGAAAATTATTCTGTTGGAACGTCTCATATTTCGTGATTGTCACTTTGTTTATACTCCCAGTGTTTCCAGAAAAAGCGTTGTGAGCTTTAGAATTGTCGCGCGCCTAGTAACAAGGCTCCCTCTCCCCGCCAGCGTCTCAGCCTTCGCCCCTTTCACCCCCTTACCCACGCGGTTCCGCAAGTCCTTTTCTTTGTCTCTCGGCTTAGTGGAAATTTTCGTTAACCCCCACCACTATCACCGGCCCAGCTAGTCCTCTTGCTATAAAATAGGACCGCAAGCTCGCGACAGCGAGAGAGAAAATCTTCCGACCGATTCTACTTCTTCCGCCCGTCACGTAAGGGTCTCTTGCGTAGCAGTGATCATACATCCAAACGGCCCCAACGCCTCGTCTTCGACCAGACTTGCCAAGCGATCGTCGTCCACTCCGTGTGCAAGCTGCTTGCCCTTGCATCCTTCCCATCCTGGATAGAGCTCCCAGGATGGAGCGCAGAAGCGACCAGCAGCAAGAGGCAAGTAGCAATCGGCCCCGCGATATGACCACTCGCTAATTAGAAATACGCGCCGTAGTTTCGCACCGCCGCCATTTCTATATCTGATAAGTTAAGACAGTGCGTAGTTCAGTGCGACAGTGCGGCTTTTCACCTTCATATTATATCCCCTTTTAATCGCTGTATAAATCACCTCGTTTTACCGTTCCTTGCTTTAATTATTCTGTATAACATTGCGTGCGTTTTCAATCGTCTTTTTATAAATTCAATAAATCATTATTTGTTTTTGCGTTATCCAAAGTACATCAATTTACCTTTTTTTTATTTTTCTCCCTGCTATCTCACCCCTTCCACTATCTGAAACTTCACACTCGAGGTTACGCCCGAACATTTGGTCCTTCGAGCCGGATGTCCTTCGAGCCGGATAGTGGAAGAAAGAGATAGCAGATCGCGGCATATTAATATTCATATCAAGCACGCCGGTTGCATACTTGGAGAGTGTAAATTAAGATCCGAAGGGAAGTGACGCGGCGCGCGCGCGAGCTTGCGGTCGGTCCGATCCACCATCTTGGAACGGCCCGCGTGGCGTCGCAAAGCCGATCCGGTTGCCGATCTTGGATCGGCTCGAGTGGCGCCCCCAGCGCCGATCCGGCCACCTAAAGCGGACCGACTCGGGCAACATCACCCAGCTCCGCGCAGAGAGGGAGTCGTGCCGCTGAGAGTCTAAAGGGGGCCGGCGCCATGATGCACAGCCCGGATAGAGCAAAGATGGCGACCAGGTCGCAATCGTCCGCGTCGGAAGCCGCCGTGACGTTAGTTCGCAATAAATTGCGAGTGCAAAATATGATCATCGTATCGATATCGGACTTGCACGCAAACCTCATCGCCCCCAACCAGACGCTTACGAAACAAGCGTATTTAAGCGAGGAAAAATTGCTGAACGATTATCATAGCCAGTTCAAAGCGAATCACGAGTTTATTGTAAACAATTGGTGTTCTGAGGTCGCAGAGTCGTCCTATCATACGGAAGATAAATACACCGTCGAGCTAAAATTGTTTACAACGACTAGCCTGATAATCT
>JAPYYT010001513.1:0-27648 GCA_030522565.1 Ceratosolen corneri | reverse complement strand
GGGGGAGATGGGGTGGATGGGGGGGCCAGTATCAGACTTACCACGGTGAAGGTCGAGGTGAAGAAGCAGAACGAGTCGATGACGCTCGACGGCACCCCGGTATCCGCGATGCATCTGCCGTGAGAGAGAGAGAGAGAGAGAGAAAATAAAAGGTTGCAATAGTATTTCGTTTGGGAATGCGCCGCGCGCACCTTTCGTTATCCGAATTGCGTCCAGCAATTCCGCGGCTTAAGGGCACCCGATATGCATTATGGACGAGTGCACCTCGCTGCACTTGGCTCGTTCCTTTCGTGTTAATTTATCGCGAGGGTGCGCGCGGCGAGGAATGTCGACACGCTGGTCTCACCTTATGTGCCAGCCGATGAACTGCCGCGACGACACGAGAATCGTCGATGCCAGGAGAATCAGAAAGGTCGCTCTGTAATGGAGCTTGAAAACTGTACGGGAAAGTAAAATGTATGCGTTATTATGGGATTACGCTCGCTGGAGATCAATGACTCGTGAGCTTCTTAGCTAAAGTGTGCGCGCGAGGTGATGAAGTGTTATTGTCGATATTATCTGGGTGATGAAATGGAGGAAGGCCGTCGTTTGGCAGCGTTATTACGCACTTTGGTTGGGCGCTTTCGCGACGACGGCCGATTATTTCATGCGAAAGGCTTCGATACTTTTAACATCGCGCGCCAATTAATAACGCTACGCGCATAATAATTGATAAGGCGCTACTGGGTTCGATAAGATTCTCGTCAAGTCTCGTTTAATGAAGATGAAGCTTGTGCATGATATATGGAGTACAAAGGCTTCTTTTCAATATCGTCGCTCGATGTCATTTTGTTTGGTGAATTCGATGCGCGGTAATCATTATCAAATAACGAAGAATACGGTATTCTGATTTTATTTGCTCGAATATTTGAATATTTTAATGTAACTCTTGAGAAATAAATTTATTCCCAATCCATTGAAGGTAATGATACAATACTTTACTGATAAAGCCTAAGAACTACAGTTTTATCGTAATTAAGAAAATATAGTAAGCTACCAAGATAAGGATTGTTTGAATCGAGTCGAGTCGAAAGACTCGTCACACCAAAGGTGATAATAAAATCACAAAAATCATTTTACCAGTGCTCAACATTTGAATAACATTAATCGTTGGTATTTGCGAAAGTTGAGCATCGCTCGCGCGCACGCACACGCACACACGCACACACGCACACACACACACACACACACACACACACACTTATACGTATATATATATATGTATCCCTTTCCCGCAAACTCACGCGTGCAAGCAAGGATTGCGAGATATAAAGCACAAACGTTGCGTGGACAACAAGTGAGGAGGTAAGAGTAAAGTCGCCGCGACTTGTATCTACGAAATCTCGACAAGTCGCTGAAATTATTCAGCCCAACGACCAGCAATAATCCTAAAAGGTGGTCCCGCGCTCAAATTTAGCCAATAAAGAGAACTTTGCGTGGGTACAGGAAGCCGAGTACAGTGTCAAAACGCGCTCACAGACTCTGTCGTCCATCGATTGCTACTCACTGATATTGTCGATGCTGGGCGAGTCACGCGATACTTTAAAGTTCACGTGGTTCTTGAGGATCGAGAAGGTCGCCAGTACCGACATGGTGCTGGATTTGGTCCGCGGACACGAGCTTCCCGGGCGAACGCGGACCTGGGCTTAGGCACAGGTGGGCGCGGGCGCGCGAGGCTGCCGACGAAACCGCGCTCGAGGCGTCCGGGAAAATTCTGCTGCGCGCTTATCGACGCCGGGCGTACGTAGCGACGATATCGCCAACGGCGCACTTCTCTTGACGAACGGGAAGCTCCGTGTCTTTGTAATGCTTCTTGTTGCCGAGTGATAAGCAGATTGATAAGCTGCTGGGACGTTGTACGGCGCTCGAGAAAGCCACTCTGCGTGGGTACGCACGCGCTTGAAAAGGGAGAGAGAGAGAGAGAGAGCGTGACGGGGGCAGTTTTGATAGCCTTTCCGCGGAATATAAGAAGGCGTTAGAGACATTTCCCGCAAGAATAGCGATCGAGCTCTCCGCTCGTGGAATCTGGCAACGATTTGCCCGGCCCAACACCCGGGAGAATGTTTTACGAAGATTTCATTATCATAGCGCAGATGGCATAACTCGTAGTCTTCGCTATCAATCAACGATACTTTAGAGCTCCTTCGGAACTTTTCACTTTACACTAATTTATGATAAAAATTGTGGTCTGATAATATTCACGTTAGGCAACTGCCATGCGATAGAAAAGAAAGTAGACTTCTGCCTCCTCTTGCCTGACTTTGGAATAAAAATAGCCGTCTGCAATAATGATAAGTTTATGAATCAATGACCCTTTGGAGCTACATTTCGTATAAAACTTATCGCCAACATTTACATTTTAGTCTTAAACAGATTATTATTATACATTTTTACTTATTATTGCATTTGCATGTTAGATGTATTGGCAATGGTTAATCCAACATTATATGCAGTCATAAAATAATTAGCTTAACGTAAATTAATCCATTATTTGGTAATGAGAAATTTCTTTCGCAATAGCTGTTGGGTCGATGTGGTTTCGTTTTCATAAGAATTATTTTTTTTTTTTCTCCACTTTTGTCGATTATGCATGGAACGCCTGAATAATTGAATATTGAAATGTTTATATCGCTTTTCCAATTAATTGTCGGCATAATAGTACTAACAAGGAGTTTATAGATCAATATAATGAATTTTAAAATTGTAAAATCGATCAATTTAAAAACAACGCACATGAGCAATGAACGCTAGTAATATTTAAACCTAAAACAATCTTTCAAATACTTTTACGAAGATACACGAGTCCTTATAAATAAAATACAGCCACCTATTTACGAAGTGCCAATAACGTTTATTATTTATCTGAACTGGTTTTTTAATCTCGCGTAAAGACCAATATCTTTAGAGTTGAAAGTAAAAGTAATTTATAGTTTAATGAAATTAATTTCCTTTTCAATACAATTCAACACTATTTAATAATAAAATTATATTACCAATAAAACTTTAATCATTATGCTTGAGGTCTGTAAGTTATGTAAGACAACTCTTCCTTCGTATATGTCATTGAAGATTTGATTTGAATTATATTTCCAAAAATCAACTTTCAAAATTACATAATTAATATATTTATTTCTGGATTATATTATCTCAAGCAGTGCATTCATTAATTGAGATTACAATCGCGTAGATTAGTAAAATATTCATTTTCATCCTTTTCAGCAATTAAAATCTCATGAAAAAGAGTATATAATAAGTACAACGGAAAATTGAGAAAATTGAAAAATTAAATGAGGATCTTTATAAATATTGTACTAATTATACGTGTCAATTATTCCAAGAACAAAAAAAATAATTAATTATATAAAATAAAATAATTGACAAATATACTTGTATATAAGAATTCTTATCTTAAGAGTATCTTATGAAAGTAAAATTCTAGATATTAAAAATGAATTATTTAATAATAACTCATAAACTTCAACAATAAAGTGGTACGAATTATAATACTTTGAGGTTGAAATAAAGAAATGAAACTTTTTTTTTTCATAAAATTCTTATTAAGAAATTATAATTTGATAAACTAAAATAAAAGCTCCAAAAATTGAAATAAATTATAACTCTCATAAATCTATCGATAATTCGTTCAATATTCCCCAAGTGAAAATATATATTTTACAAGCCTTTTATGATCCTATACACGCATAAGCTGTGGCGGCATCAATAAAATATAAATGTCATTCGAAAATTCAAAAAGTAACGATATCACAATCATCAATCCCAGTATTACGAGAACTTTATTACTCTAATGTGTACATGCCTCGTACAAACTTTATAATAAGACTTTCAATGTCGATACATGATAATGCCCTGGTATATGACAATACCTGTGCTGCCAAATCTCTTGTAAAAAGATTATTATGATTATTATTAAGCGTTACAGATTATTATGATACCACCTCTTATTATTTTCCCATATTATTTTTCCACACTTGTCACCCCGTCTTTCGATATAATGATAATGATAAGAAAATATTCTGTCGCTACGTTTTATGATTTAAGAATAATGCCACTTTGATAGTCGTAAACGTATTTTTATTGTGCTATGAATGATACAATGAATTGAAATTGCCCAATTTATTTGAGCCCGTTGCTTCCAAATGCCTCATTTTCTTTAAATTCTCTACTGTAATTTCAGCTCACACATGGACATTAAAAAATATAAATAATTTATCGAATATTAAATATTACTATTGGTGATTGTCAGCTTTTCGTAATTAAAAGTGAAATTTTCATATGCACGTTACGATAACTTTGTAAATTATCTTCTCTAACGTGTATTAATTTATTACACGTAGATAGCAAAAGTTTTTGATACGTCTAAGGCAATTATGACACATCTACATGTAATCATTAGTAAATATTTAAAAATAAAGATAATATAACCATCAAAATATAAAACAAATAATTTAATTGATGGAATCGTTATTAAATCATGATAAAACATATTTTTCATAAATCATGAGGCATTTATTAATGAACTGATCGATATATGGCCACATATATATATATATATATGTGTGTGTTTATATAGCTATTTTATAAAAACATTAGAGTGATTATTCACTGGACTGTTTGTATTTGAATTACAATTTTTTCTCTTTTTATCTTACACGTTTAATAGCCTTTTTCTTAATACTGCATTATAAAGAAATTGACACACGTTTTATTATTAATTTTTTTTTCTTCATTCAATTAAACATATTTTCATACATCGAATTAAGTAATTATATTTTTGAAAAAAAAAAAAAAAATTTGTACATTAAATATGCGATAACTTGTAACATAAATAAAGAAACCAATTATCAAGCACACTGTCTTGTGAGAAAAATTTATGTTACGCATAGATAATAACTCACAATAATGAAAATATTATGTCATAATAAGCTCAAAATTAATTACTGATTAGGATATATGGAATAATGAATTTTTTATATTAAAACTCCATTTATTTCAAAATATCACACCAACTTGTTCTAATTTAAATACATGAAGACTATTTGTGAAATTATCGATACATGTAAATCTATAGTAAATAAAGTAAAGTAAATAAATCTGTAGTGAACTTTCTTAATAGAAGATGATTTTGTTTTTATTACTAAACTCATTATTACTGCTAACCGAATGCTCATCCATAACTTACCTTTGCCTATTCAATATTTAATGTATAATATTCTATAATTACAAATATACAATGGCAATTGTAATAAATGCAACGCTTAATATTTCTTCTCTATACAAGTTTATATAAACACGATACTTTTTTACATGTGGATTTATGCATACGTACGTGCCTGGTATAACCAGGGCGCAAAAAGTAAAAATCATTTTTATTTTTAAATGTAAGTAATTGTCACGTTTGTTAAACAACTTAAAGAACTTGCGGTTTTATGGGAATACTTTCCTTTCGTTTCGAATTAAGTGAGACAGACATTGAAAAGATTTTAATATGACTGGAACAAAATTTTCCACATTCAGTAATTTCCAAGTGGTAAAATACTAATGGTTATTTACTTGTAAACACATTATTATTAATGTAAAATTTAAAAATTTTCATTAAATACGTAGAATAGATGACACGTAGTTAAGGCTTGTTATTAATTATTTATTATAAATAGGAACAACCAATTGAGAATTTACGAAGTACTCCTTGAAAATTCGTTTAATGGCCAATTATCCCGTTTTCATTATTTGTGAGAAAAATGAATAAAGGCGATTGTAATAATGTTATTAAATTTCGTGTTCGTAGTAGCTTTTACGACTCGACTATTCGATGTACTAAAGTAAGAAGGGTAAAGAAACATTTTGAAATGACTAACCACACAATCTAAATACTTATTCATAGAGTTAGAAACGACATTACGCAATTCCAGCAGTGAGTGGTGCTTTATTCTCATTTTTGTGAGGAGGCGCTTAGCTACAACGACAGTTACTTCAATTAATGATTACATTAAATGCTTGAGCATTGACAACGCATGAAATATTCGTATCGAGGAAATGAATTGAACACAGCATTTATAATTCTCAGCACTTGATACGCAACAATTATTAATCGATCGGGCGTTCACTTCACTAGTGTAGCAATTAATGACCATTTTTATTTGCGTATCTAGGAATTGAATTAGATAACCAGCATAACTGGGCCACCGAGTCTCCAACTGACAACGCAAAAAAATATTAAACGTATAAAAGTGGCGTGAAATTTCGAACCTCAAATGGGCTTTCCCTTGTGTGCGCGCGCCCACTCGTGTTAAAGCGAGAGAGCATCGAGAAGTCAAGGAGTTTACCCACATGTTCGATGATTACCTCAGAAGCAAAGCTGAAAAGTTTCGAGTGCTCGGGAGGGCGAATGATAAGTGTTCAGCAGCTTCAGTGTGGGAGCGCATTGTCCAAGTCTCAAATACAATGGGAACATTCTTAAATAAATAGAACATCAAATTAACTCGGATGCGGTGTATTAAAGAAGCGATTCACTGGTTTATTCAATGACACATCCTAAAGCCAACAGCTGGATATTGAAATTACAAATGATAACAAATTTATTCACTTTTCTCGTCGAATCCTCGCTCGCTCTCTCATATTATACTTGTGCACCACTTTCTCATAAAGTCATACAAGATTATAAGATGTTTACACGGATACAACAACGTACGCAGCTGCAAAGTGGTATTGGTTTCTGTACGCCATACTGTAACAATGTAAGAGTACTTTTTGTATATAATTGAGAGGAAGAAATATTATAAAATTTGAAAGCTGATGGCATTTATTATCTAATATCTAGAAGAAATAAGTTTTATCTTAGATATTGTTAAGCTCACGTTCGTACTTGTAATAATGCTTTGTCAAAGTATAGAAGAGCCTGCGAACGTGACTTTTCAGTACTGGATAACCTTTTTGTTTTCCACTAACAATATAAATTTATTGCCTATTGTTTTCCCAAACTTTACCTCATTGTAGTCTCAGAGATAAAATTTCAAAAAACTGTTCCTATAGTTGGAACTTATTTTATAATTTTATTGCTCGTTGCATGGTAGGCAACACGTTGGCTTGTGCGACCGCTTCAAGCACTGATTATTGCTCTCATCGACTAACGACAGCAGTGCATTAATCCTTTGATCGACCTGAAACTAAATAAAACCAGTTTTATTCCCTTGACAATGCTTTTCTTAAGGAAAATCTTGAGCAAAGGATCTCTTAATTATCCGATTATCGTAAGAATATCATAATTACCTCGTGGATTATCTTGATTACGTTGACTGTCAAAGAGGACGAATTTGTCATTGCGTTCATTGACTCTAATGTCCTTTACTACTGATGGCAGATTTTCTCTCCATTGGCTTCTATCGGTTCCTTTTAAAGAATTTTTCAAGACATTTCATCTTTCGATTTTTATCGCCCAATTCCACGTCGCCACTCCCATTTCTTATTCTCCTGTTACTAGCATAATTATTATATCAGATCTCGTTAATCGCCGCTCGATCTAGATAAGAGTAGTACACCATCAAATTTTATCAGCCAAACAGCTAAAGTTGTGTAAATATGGAAGTATTAAACATTTTATTGCATCACTAATTATTCTTACTCAAATGCGTGCTCTATAAACTTAGTGAAGACAAATGTTGTTAACTCCACGTCGAATGCATATTTTAAAGTCATTTTGAAATAAGCTTAGGAATAGGAAAAAATTGTAATAAAAAAATCAATCCGATAAATATGCTGGATTATTAATTAGTTTAAATTTTATTTTGTAATTTTTTTCTTCTTATTGAAATCAATTGATTTACATCAATTTCAATTTGAGCTTAAGCATTTGTAATTTACTGTCAAGTGAGTAATGATATCTAATAATATTTTACGATTCTTTACTTTTATTTTAAGCTACTTGATATACAGAATGCCGTAAGTACTATCTATTCGATATTCGAAATTAGTTGTTGAAAATTTGCGTTCGAATGCGTTTTTCACGACTCAAATGAGTAAATATGGCATAAACATTTCTAATGCCTCAGTTATGCCATTGTGAACACATTCTATCGATAATCCCATAACTTTTTCCCATCACTCTAATATTGATTGGCTGGTCGTGCATCATCGTTAGGAAAATGATTTCAATCAATTCAATTGATCATAATATTTGGCTGAATCAAATGCTTATGATCAACAAAGATATTACGACTACGTGTACATTTTATATGACGTATACACTTGCCATTAGCAGCATTCAAATTTCAAGTCTCCTTTCATTGGTGCATCTTTTTCGACTCCAAAATGAAAGTCACGTGGTCTTATAGAAATGATCACCAACAGAATATCGAAAGTAGCTGACAATATTAAGGCCCATTTTTCAAAGCACATTCGACCGTGAAACTTATTGTGTAGAACGTGTAATATGAATTTATACAAGGACTCGGAGCTTTTTATTCTACCTTGATGTATCTCTTGGGTACGTCAATGTAAAAGAGTTTGTATTAATTCTTATGAATAAAATACCTGCAACGACAATAAATCTTGCTTCAATATAGCTTGGAAATATTTAAAAAATCAATGAATAATTATAGAACTTTTTATGAAATTTTTATATATAAATAGCATCCAAGTAAAATATATATATATACATATACAGGGACATTATTGTATTAATGAAAATTGTAAGAGAACAAGAGAAAACTTAATTTTATTAGTTGTACTTGAATAATCATTTGAAAATTAGTTTATTAAGAAACAGCATTATTTGAGTATTAAATAATTTTAGCAGAAAAAGTAAATTAATTTTTAAATAAATTAAATGTATGCATTTCATTACACACTTATCTGTAAGCCTCGAAGATATTATCCATTTCAGATTTTCCTTATTATTAATCGTCAATTAATTAAATTTAATTAAATTAGCATGTTTGCTGATATTCAATCAAAAGATATTTAATCCGATATTATCTCACTTCATCTGACATTTTAATTACTTTTAAATAATTTTTTCAAAATTTCATTTAAGCATTATTAATTAAACGGTGATGAGTCGCGCTATAAACTAACAGTAAATAGCTTCATTATATCATTAACAACTATTATAATACATTTATTAAAATAATAATAAAAGTTGATTTTGTCTTTTAGACCGAACGTAGTTTTACCAATTTATTGGGATATTTTATGTAAATTTATTTTCAAATGTGATGCGAATTCATGGGGAAAAAAATCGACAACATTATTCAAGATCAAAAATAACTCTAGAGTATTATATTTATATAAATTTGAACTTTATTTAAATAATCTCCATTACGATCGATACGATAAAGTTCATTTTTCGAAATTTCCAATTACATTGCGGCTTTACTATGCGATGCATTTGTGGGTACTTGATTCCTTTAAATTTGAACAGATTTTTAAAAAATCTAAAGCAAAAGAGAGAGAGAATATAATAATACAGTTAGAGAAGGGAGCTCGAATCTTATGGTTTGGCTTGGCGAATTGCAAAAACTCTTAGAATATAGCTGAGAAAAGATTTCACGATCAGCCGAGCATTACGCGGGTTTTGCTCGTGTTCGTTAATTTAAATGGTCGGTGAAGCGCTGCAAGAGAAATTGCATTTCCAATCTTTTTTTTAATACGCTACCTGCCGAGAATACGTAAAAATGTCATGGAGCAGCCAATGGATTTTTCGATTCAGCTGGCATGTTCCCCAGTAAAAATAGCTCCGAAAGTGTTAATATTCAAGGAAAGTGGGCCCCCTCACGAGGAAAAAGACAATGGCGCCATTCGAATAAAGAATAACAAGCATATAAAGCATCCAAAGGCGTTTGGCCAATTCAAATTATCTCCAAGTGCTTACAAACTTTTTTTTAACAATGTGGCACTCTCAAGAGCTTTGTACTGCGCGTGAGCGTGAGCTTTAAAGGACACGGAGATGTCCCACGTGACTCAATTAATCCTCAACTAGTGAAAGTATCGATAAATCGCGCTAGATGTCCGAGGGGTCAGCCTAAGCCGGCTCTTGAAACAAAAAGTCACGAGTGCGAGCGAGCGCGCGCTTGAGAAGGAGGGAGTGAGAGAGAGAGAGAGAGAAAGAGGAAAAAAGGCTTTTAGCCGGGATCACTTGCATGCTCGTGCGAGTGGGACTTTGACCGGCCGTTGCCCCCTTATATGCTTCGTCGCCGCACCTCTCCTGTCTCTACATCCTGAGGTTCTTCTCTTTTGCGGCCGCGTTCACCCCCCACTCCACAAACCTCATCGGGCCCTCCTTATTCGTCCCGCTCTATGACGCCCAGCCAGTTGCCGGCATCTCAGCCTCGGATAGACGCCGCAGTTCCAAGTCTTATAATACAGTCTCGAGCAGTTGGAAATTGGTACCAGGTGCTTTGCAATTGTCGACTTGTCGTCTTTCAGAGCCACGCTCCGCATGCTGCTGCATCTCTTTACCGATCTCCCAGCAGCTTATTAAATCATTCTGCTGAGATTTATGCTCATCATCCGGTGATGATGGGTGAAATATCACGCCCGGCTATTTTAACAAATCCTTATTGGCGTTAGGCTTTCGCCTTTTTGGATTTCGATGCCAATGTGAATGCTGTGAAAATGGTAATCGGAAGCACAAGTCGCGTTGCTCGGACAACAGGCATTATTTCAATAATGCCATTCTAGAATTTATAAAGAGCATGCCAAGGCTTAGAATCAAAAGTCTTGGAATTCTTTTTCATACGCATGCCACATGAAGTAAGAGTTAAAAATAATTTTTGACACAATAAAGTTATAGGAGACGAGCGATTTGAAGTATTTCAATGTCATGTGCTCCAAAGACTTCTTTTCTTATTAGCTTTTATTTATGCACGTGATAAATTATTAGCTCACACGTCCGAGGTCATGTGAAACAATGAAAGTTATTTAGCGGCTTTAAGAATAAATTGCAGGAATTGGCGCAAACTGTACCATTTTTAGATGATTTTTCTGATTTTACAAACACGACGACCAATTAGATTGATATTGTAACGAACTACTATGTCAGGTTAATCTTATAAGGATTCTTAGGAATAAATCTCTAGAGTAAATGCGTACCCTACAGCATTAAGCGAAAGCAATGTGAATTATTATTTAAAAACAGGTACGCGAATCATTTATTGAGAAAATTCCACATTATATGTGTACAACATTTTAAACTACTCGTAATGAATAAAGAGTGATTATTAGATTAATTTTATTTAATTTCAAAGGCGTAAATATTTGTTCATTCGGGTCGTTACTCTGATTTTGTTAAACATTTAAAATTACTATAATTAAAATAATGCTTTTTGATCGTTTGAATATAATTTTATGATCGCTGAATTCAAGTTTCCTGGAAAATCAGTGCAAAACCTCATATTATGATTTAATATTTATGATAATTTCATTTGCATTCAGATCATTGCTCTTAATCGACATTGCAATTTAAATATGAAGAATACTTTTTTAAACGAACAATCTAAAATCGATGTATAACTATTAACATGGCAGTTAACATTTATTTACGTAAGCAATGAGCCATATGAAAGAAATCTCCAGTACATAACTTGTTCTTTTCTATTTTCTAAAAAATGTTAATTGCAGGCGAACACGCTACAACAATTAATTAATAATGACCGTTAATTATCCAAGTTTAAGTGTTGATTTTTTTTTTTTTTTTGTAAGCCGCTAATGTTCTGCATTTTAGTAAGGCAATTGGTATTACAATTTTATCAAGTAAGAACGGGATTAAATGAAAAAAAAAGCGGTGTTATGCATTATTATAATTAATTTATGATACGTTGCCCTTATTTTTTAAGAGATCAAACCCGTTTTTTTACACAATTTGAAAATAAAGAATTTCTCAATATATTAAAACTGAAGTGTTGTTACACTTAATATGCATTAAAATTTGTAATACGCACATTTTTCATACCGATACTTGGAATTCACCACCAATCAAATAAAAAAAATGAATTTTTAAAAAATCGCTTACATATAATAATTGACGTTTAAATCTCTTGTCATTGGTAAAAGAGCCCACGATATGACAAGATACATAAAGTGTTTTCGTGCACTTGTAGATAAATAAGAAAAAACAATCGCCAATTCAAATGAACGATGATTAAGCTCGTTAAATTTATGTTACAGTTTATTTAAATTAACAAACCGCAAGATAAGAGGCGATAAATTTCAAGTATAATGTATAACAACAGCAACTGACTATTGGCTTTTAAAATTATATTTTGTCTATTTAAATTGTCGAAGAGGATGAAAAAAACATTGTTAAGATTGTACATATTTCATTTTCATCGACCTGCAAGCATTAAACATTGCCAAAGAATCCTTTTGAAAATAACCTTGTCAATATGTACTGACTGAGTCATAAATACGTTTCAAAGCGGCAGAAAATTATGTAAAAAGCCCAGCTTATTTTTACTTAAAAAAAAAAAAAAAAATAGTCGGTAAACAACTCGGCTCCTTCTCCAACAATATACCATTGAAAGAAAGAAAAAAAATCAGTTGCGTATTATTTGTGTGCGTGAAATCCCTCGGCATTGTTTCTCTTGCGCGATGCAAATAATAATAATAAGTCGTGCGGTAAATCGTGGCCAAATGCTCATCAGTATGGAGCAGCTCTTAATAAAACAAATCGAATTTAAGAACAAATGGGCGCGATGGAGCACGTATTCATCAATGGCAAACACGTCGTTGCTCAAAGCCGTAAAAAAGTTACTTGTTACCGGCGAATTATCCAAGTCGCTGATCTGCATTCGGACGAGTGACGCTCGTGTAATCTTTGTAAGGGACGTCAAAATCGGAGGTTGGCCGGCTGCGCTCGGCCGATTTGCCAAATTGCCTGGACGGAAAAGGGCACGCGTGCCGAGATGCCAATCACACCTTAAGTTTGCCAAGTCTCTTTGTCAGAAGAGTCCACAAGAATTCTCGTTTCCCCCCGCGCGCGTCCTACGACCGACCGTCTACTCTCCTTTTTAAGGGGGCGCCGCATTCCGGGGCCCCCTCGACCCGCCACCAGAGTGGGAGGGCACCAACTTACTTTCTCGTCCAGTGGTTTTCATATCGTCGCTCGAGGCCGGCTCTGTCATCCCTAACCTGTTTCACCACTGCTTTTGGCTTTTCACCACCACAGCCCAACCTCGTGCCTCTCTTTCTCACCAGCTGGATCGCCCACGAAATCGATGCACATTTCAATGAGGGTTGCTCGAAATTGGCCGGCGTTCTTCTGCGCGCGTGTGTGTGGGTGTGTGTGTGGGTGCCGAAAGATATTTTGAAATCGTTGCCAAAGGTCGGCCCTCGACTGAGAAAAGTGAAACGCACGCACTCCGAACCAGCGAGTTTACAATTAATAGACAATCCTTTCATTCGGGCTTCTCATCTACCCGAGCCTCATTTCTTTATACAAAGGATGGCGATGTAGCGTGCAATGTTCTTTAAACGAGTCGTATATTTTAGCTTTTTTTTTTTACTTCGCTTAATTTCACGTAATTTGAACGTTCTAAAGCGCGTGCCTACTGTGCGACTGACAACAATTTTTATCTTAATTGCATTTCAAACAAATATTAATACACCCTTCGTTCAAATGCTCATTTTAAATCATTGCTCAATCGTCGGCTATCTATCGATGAATATATTGAGAACAACTTATTTCCATGCGTACAAAAGATTTACAAGTACGAAATATTTTTCTGTCCATTTTATACATTTAATAAGGTCAATTTATTCGCTACTACTACTAATAATCCACCGGCTCTTTTCAACAATATTGATAATTTTTATTAATAAAAGATGTTATCACTTCGACAAACATTATCACTTCGACATTGGCAAAGCGTATTGTTTTCGCCAACATAATTTAAATGGCCATTTTGTAAGGTAACTTGGTATTAAATCAAGTCTGGAACCTCATATGCGATACCTCACTATGCAAATGTTACCATTATAATTTAACAAAAAAAAAAAAGACTACAAATGATAAGTAATCCTCTCGTGAATGCGAATGACACGACGAGTTTATAATGATAATATTTTTTTTCTACAGAAATCCGAAAAACCGAGTTGAATTTCTAAGATTACGGTTTCACGTCATATTCTAGAATAAGAAAAGTTTCAAACTACACTATCGCTTCTATTGTCGTAAACCGCAAAATTTAAATGAATGCCTTAAACAAACACGACATATTGTTTAATATAGAAGGAAAAATGCACATGATAATTGATAAATGTAAGCTTTGATTAGATTATGGAGCAGATAAGGGAAAATACCCGACCGCGAGACATTCTAATCGATTACGCAAAATTTAAACGGTATTACATAATCTGAAAAATCACTTGCTTTCGTCTAAAAAATTGCCATTCCAATTTACAAAATTAAACAATGACATATTGGCACATAAATTTCACTTGCACTTTCATTAAAAAAAATATAGAGTAAAAATAAAAGGAGAAATAATTTTCTACGTGAATCAATAATAGAAAGTACGAATAATATATACTTGGCGTGTGATTTTTCTAACCCAATAAAAGCTATTTTATTCTAAAAATCGAATCGATTACTTATCGAACTTGTCCGATGATACTAACTGCAAATCCTTGTGGTTGGCTAAATAAATCTTACAAATGTCTATACAATCTTATAGCAGTTATGTTCTTTTATTAAAGAGCTTGAATATCTGTACTAGAGTACTAATAGTTTGAAAAATAGTTCTTGACTCTCGATATCTTGAGTTGTATCAGATATAGTTTCAAGCACGAGTAATCAATTGCTATCAAACCAAGTCTTTTAAATGAATATTTAATATAAATGTAACTAAGGCCGAAATAATTAATGTACCTGTAAATATTAGACGAACTATTATTAATGATTAATTTTCAATCAGCAATTTGTTTTCGATGATATTACGTAGCCACATCCATTATTACAATTTAAATACACGTATACTTATGAATAACGATATTTTCATAATTTATTATTTTTAACAATGCATTCTTCTAGCTGATTGTGTGAAATATAGCAACTTTCGAGTAACTTCTGATTTGTTGCGTAACCAATCCTTCCATCCGTTTTCCTTCAAACTGTTTTATTCAATAAAATATGTTTCGTAAATATATTTCACTTATTAATCATTTAGATTTCAGATTCAATGAATCCTAATCGATACAAATAAATAAAACTATATACGTATATTTCAAAAGAATTGCTCTTTATCGAAATGACAATGAATTGTTAAAACCAATTTCATAAGATTCATTTAAACATTTGAATTATTTAACCATTTGATCATCAATGTGTGCTCTTAACAATTGCAATATAGCATATGAACTATAATCACTATTATTACATGTCAACTATATTAATAAGAATTACAATTAATCACGTTAACTTTCAATATTTTAAAAAATATTATTTAACTTCGAATAGTGGCAGTATTGTCAGATTATTTAAATTTTAAGCTTAAATATCAACTCGTGTACTGATCGAATTTTTATATTTTCAGATAATTTTTTGGCAATTCCCTTAGGTCTGGTAAGCCTCGTGGAGCAGAATTTATCGAGAAAATCAAATAAATTATACAATTAAACCTTCTGAAAATTACTCTTTTATCACTCGATACGCCATCACGATCATACAATAATACGAGCTCTATAATAATTACAAACGAAAGAATTTAATCTATACAAGTTGAAGCTTTAACAATATCGGATAACATTTTTTAATGGCACATCTCGAAGCGTTAAAGTATATGATCGAGACCTTCTACATTAATATTGAAAATGGTTGTTGTTGTAGAGCTGACAGCTATATCTGCCATTAATAATATTAACGTAATATTTTTTAATTGAACGTAAATTCAAATCCGTACTTTATATTTCCTCTTTGGCCCGTAACCAATGCTTCGATAATACCACTCAACTTCCCATATTTAAGTTCTGGTAAATCAACATTTTAATTAAGAATCTTCTTGCAATTAAAAAACACTTGGCACATTCCACATAATTCAAGGGGATTTTTTTAATCAGGGCAAGCTGCCACGTGTTTGAGCATTAATCCCATTAAATAAATTTGAATTTTAAGTAACTGGTCAACGTTAACGAGCGAGATTCAAGACATTTTTCCTGTTACGAGTTTATCGAGCAGTCAGTCCAAACACTCTCATGCCACTATCAACGTAATTGCAATCTCAAGCATCGCCATGTAACCCCGTTCGCAGATTTACCTATCACTACTCACGTACATTCCCATACGCATGCTCAAGTGCGCTTAAGTCGAACCCATTTTACGCCCACGATTATGCTTCGTGGATTAAATTCGAGGTTAACGGATGAATTACTAATAACGCTCTCTCGATAAACGTCTAGGGCTCACTCACTCTCTCTCTCACTCTGTCACTCTGTCACTCTGTCTCGTGTACCACATACGGTTACACGTTGCTGACGTAAACTGTCATTCAATTTAAACTCGACGTTTATCTACATATCGTTTGTGCAAATACATACCCTCTCGACTGAATTATTCGAGCCACATAAGCGTGCACCAATTAAATGTTAATCAAGGCGAAAATTTATAATTGAGGAGGCTCGTATTATGAATCGAAAATATTGCAGGTAACTTTAATTTTTCATAATGTTCGAACGCGTTCCGATTTCTATTATATTTAAAAAAAAAAAAATTAACTCAATACATAAAGCCAATTCACTTATTTCACATTGAAATTATTGATAACGTTCGAATTATTCAAATTTAATTTTATAATTAATAAACGTAATTTTAACCTTAGAATACAGTACACACTGCTTAGGTAATAAGCTTTTTTAATCATTTGTTCTCTCGGTCAACGTGTACACTTCTGTTTTATAAGTATTATATTAATAATTAAAAAAACCACTACTACTACAACTACTGCAAATCACCTTGAGAATCGAAATGAAGTTGACACGTATCATTTGTTTTCGTGAAAAATTAATTTTCATTAAAAGTAATATGTCCTTGCGTCATTTATTTTTAATTCTAATTGGTTCTTTATGTAATTGCTGCAAAGCTGCGTTAACCTTATTGAAAAATCATGTGCTGAGTACACGGGTTGTCAACTGTTACGTGCTGGTTTTTATAGGAAAAGAAAGGTTGGACATGCGAAGTGCCAAGAAAGATCTCGCTCCGTTCACCAATAACATATTCTTTTTTTCAAACCGACGACGCTTAAACCTGATTTTCCTTCTTGAGGCAAAGGGAACAGCGATGACTACCTTGAAATGGCAGTCGCTGCTTGGGAATTTCACCAGGGAATTACTCGTTTCGTGCTTTTTATCGTTCACCGAAAAAGTAGATAAAAGAAAAACGAAGTTGCTGCTTCTTCTTTTTCTTTTTTCTTACAAAAGTTTGCACTGACACGACAGAAGAGAATTTTAACTAATATAGTATTTGAACAAGCCGAGTGTAAAAGCCAATGAAAATTGCTTATAAATAAAACAAATAATTTTATCACTTGTGAAATAATGAAAAGCATTAAATTACTACTGCCATCTTCGAACGCAAAGCACAGTGAAATCTCTTTAAAAATAAAGAAGTTAATTAATTCTAATGGTTTAGAATAATCAGATTTTGAATGCAACTTGTCGCTTCATTAATTAATTCGCTGAATCTTAATTGCAATTGCTTAATAGTGCAAGTATTGTTGTTAAGAAATCTTTAAACTAAATATAAATCAGGAAACCAACGTCAAGACTAATCCTAATTAATATTTAAGAGATTACTTTATAACAAATATATCTGACAATAAAATGAGAATGGGTGTTGTTTGTACGGGGGACGATAATTAAGTAAACTCAATTACGTATTTTTCAAAATCCACTTTATTCTTTAAAAGTATTATTGCTTCACTTTATTTATTAGCCGCTCATTAAATGCGATTTCACACTCATCAATTTCTTTCTATTTTCGTATCTCAATTATTTTCTGCTTTCACACACTTTGCAAATACAAAAATTGGTTCTGAAGACATTTTGTGGAATGTTTCTCGTAAATACAATAATTGCTCGTTGGTCCATCATATTGTACGCTTGCTATCGCATAAACACGTCTCTCTCTGCAAAACTTTGATATGTCGACATTATAAACTACGAAACGCAACGCTACAACAGTCTCTCCTACTCCTGTTCACGTGGGGTTTAATGATTAATTTAAAAAAAAAAGAAGAAAAAAAAATTCGAATCCCGCCGACCTAGAGTCTCTTGTCTTGAAATTTTCGATAATGCTTTCATTGTTTTAATCGTACAGGTTCACCAGATAGTACAATGGTATTTTCCATGTGACTTGGTATGAACGAAAGCGTTGAAATGTGGTCAAAAAGTGAGTGTATCAAAATATTTAGTATACAAATCTTGAAAAAGCGTCTGAAATTCTTAGGCGATACTTCCTAAATTACGATTCTTATTTTAATTACGATTTTCTCTCCCTCTCTTAGAGATAGTCAAATGTCGTGCTATTAATTGCCTGCATATCCATCTTCCCAGTCCTTCCAAATATTACAATTTTCTTAACGGTAATTTACAAAATACAAATATATTGGAAAATACATTTATCATGAAAATCAATGAAAAGATACAATGAGCGATCATTTGGAATCTTTATTCAGTATGCAATTGCAAGAAATAAAATAGAAAACACAGAAAAAGTTTTGTATTACAAGACTAATGTGGGAAATAAGCGTGAAATTTAACGTATGAAAAGCTCAAAAAATTGATTGCCACTATTGCATTCTAGTTTGCAAATCAAGTCAATAGGAATATATATGTGATAAAGTGTCCGCAACCACCTGATAAAATACTCGCGCACAGCCTCACGCCAAATGTTCCGTACTTTCGTTGAAGAAAAAATATTTAATTGTAAGCTGATGACATTGGCAATTGTTGACTGACCGATCCAAGTCAGAAGAACAATAAAATCTGATCTTTATTGACGTGCAGCAACATCACCGAGTTTACATAGCACACGACAAATACTAACGATAATTTCTTTTTCTTCCCGGCAACGAACAAATCTTTCTTCTAATCTTCGTTACGTTGTAACCGAGTCAACCAAACTGACAACTGTGGCTTTAGTCGCGCAGAAATTTGCAAATTAAAACCTGATTCATTACAAAGATTCATCGCTCAAACCGAATGATCGCCATCTTCAGCATTGATTTTCCACAAAATATTGAAAATTAGTTTACAGTTTGATCGAACAATTTGCCGTTATGCGGTGACTTCACGTGCCCTCATCCATTACCGGTTAAATGCAGTGAGTAAATACCGCCGAAGCCAATTATGAGTAACGCAAGTGATGCTTACGAATTATTATGTTGCACGAAGATGTAAACCTTGTATAGCCAACTTCTGAGTCGTCACTTTAATCGCCAACATTCGCTTTCACGACATTCGTCATCGGCTATTTTGCAAAAGTCATCATTTTTTTGTTTTAATGCTTCCATTTCTGTGCGCGGACGAATTGGGATTTTCTTTTTGCACTCTTTGCACAGAGCTTGGCGCTTTTTACTTTTTTCTTTTGCACTGCTTTTACATGATTTGCAAGCATTTAGTAGATTTCAGTATATGACTTTGTAATGTGCAATTGTGGAAAACTGAAATTAAAATTAACGTTTCCAATGACAACTATACGCACCTGAAAATTTTACCTCGCGTTTAAAAATTCCAACTAATCCATTAATAAATTGAGACGATGAATCATGATAGCCTTAATACCTATTGCATGATCTTTTCAATGATAATTTAGAAAAATGTATTTCTTCGTCAAATGTAATTTTCTTTTACAACTGATTTGTATTAAAAAAATAACTCTACAACAATCTATCATAACAGTTGGGTATAAATGTGTGGCAATTAATGCAGAATCTGGCATTTTTAGAACTCAGGGTAAGAGAAAGAGAAAATTCGTGAGCGACAAAATCGTAATTAACAATGAGTTTTCAATTCTTTTTTTGTGCGTTAATTTTATTATTGCGACCTATATAATGAATGGCTCGAATCGTTCCTCGCTGGAGTAACGACTGAAGTTACACATTATTACTAATATTCACTTATGTATATGATGGCGATGACGGCAATGACGAATTCTCACTGTTTCGTCTTGCTATTTTTGCAACAAATGAGTAAAATAACTATCGTTTATATTGTAGATGTTAGACTAAATAAGGAATTAATTAGCATCGATAGGATATTATATTAAGATTAAAATGAACTTTTTTTTTTCTTCTTTTAATGAAAATAGAGAAATCAATATAATACCTTGAATCTGACAAAAACTTTCTCTTTGTGCCATCAAATTGCTTAAGCACTCGTTTGGGCGATTGTATTTTATTGACGTTATAATTTATTTAAAAAATTCATCTAAAAAGAATTTACGATTTATTAAAATTCTAATGATATCTATTCACTTATATACTCAATACGAATATATATTTTACGGAACGCGCACCAATTTTTTTACTTACTATTTATTATACTTATTCTCCTCGTTAGACAAAGACTTGAATGATAAACATAAAATTACGAGCGAACAATATTGAAATTATTGTCTAGACAAATTTTTATAAATCGAACGAAAAAAATAAAAAAATTAAAAAAACAAGTAAAAATTTCGTCAACTTGGGCACATAAAGTATGATATGTGTACTTTGTATCAAATTCAAGACGAAGAAACGCAAACGAAGCTCGTGACAAGCGCTCTGAATATTATGTCCCACGTTATCTTGGCAGTCTTTACATCGAGCACTTTAATAATCAAAGAATTTCTCAACTTAAACATACAATTAAGCGCCCTATTTCGCTCGCTCGCACACACACACATACGCTGGCCCCCATAATTATAACGAATTATTTATAATGCTTGAAGTGCAATAATAATAATAGGAAATATTATTATTGCCGTATGAGGAGTAGCTGCAATAATGTATAAAAGTTCTAATTATTAAAAAAAATTCACTTAACAGCGTCAATGATAGCTTACAATATAAATGTCTTTCAGCGCTTACTCGAGTAAATTTTTTTTACAATTTAGTGATTTTTTGCAGTGTGGAAGATTGAAAAGTGAAGAATAACACGTATAAAATATCTAAGCAATAGAAATTATTACATATAATAATATTAATAATAATAATTAATAATAATAATAATAATTAATAATAATTAATAATAATAATAATAGTAATAATAATAATGATAATAATGATAAATTTTCTTCTAAGAATAAAAAGTAATAGTAAATAAGCGGAAAGTAGAAGACGCGCGCTAATCAGCGCTTTGTCTTTTTCGGCTCACTCGACGGTTACAAAATAAGAATGTATACGTCGCATAACTTCATATATATATATACATATACATATATATATATATATATATGCTCGGAAGTATTACAAAGGCATTTGAACAAGTTTTGTTCGATGCGTAGAAACGCGTTCGAAAAAATTGCACTTTTGAAGTATTTTCTCTTGGCTCAGTTTTTTTCGGAATATACTATATAAAGTAAACGGACCCGACAAAATCAATTGATTACTGCATTATAAACTTTTTAATGCATTCGATTATTCAACAGTGAAATAATTTTGCGCAATTTCCTTTATTTATTTATTTTTTTCTTTTTTTTCTTTTCGTAAGTGTCCTTAAAAAAAGTCGTACATTAGCTCTTTGCGATGTT
This sequence comes from Ceratosolen corneri, assembly GCA_030522565.1. Classification (NCBI taxonomy): domain Eukaryota; kingdom Metazoa; phylum Arthropoda; class Insecta; order Hymenoptera; family Agaonidae; genus Ceratosolen; species Ceratosolen corneri. Next base: position 5,870 of record JAPYYT010001513.1, on the reverse strand, counting down.
AATGGATGCATGCTCTCGGCACATCCAACAAGAAACGCATTTAAATAAAAAATAAAAAATAAAAAAAAAAAAACAAAACTTTTTTTGTGGCAGTCCTGGAATAATTGGTCCCTCGTTACCATACAAATATTTTAGTCATTTTTTAAATTTACTCGTACATCCTGCATAATGCGAAAGAAATTTAACTTTCCTTAAGAAAAAAGAAACATATATCTACACGCAGTTATATATATATAATTATTTATATAATATTTATATAAAATATTCTTTCGTAAGTGCTACACTTTTTTATCTGTCGACTATATACTAGGCATAAAAGATAGAGAAAAAAAAGAAATAATTAAGATTTATAAACTGGTAGGATAATAGAGTTTACGCTACTGAAAGGACGGCGTTTCGTCTCTCAATGTTCTTCCGCTCTCCGGATCTCATCCATCCATTCTCCTCCACATTAACAGATTTCATGATTTTGCAATTATAAATATGATCGGCTTATTAATCACATTAATATTTAACATAATTAATAAACGAACCGCTCAATAATATTAACACTTAACAATCTTATTAGAGAGAGTCATCGAATGACGCTCATTTAGGCAAAGTAGCTTTTAAGTTTTATTTCTGCAAATAATATCGGCAATTCACAAAATCGTACTTTATCGATAGTAACATTTACCTCGGGAAAATTCATCGACAATAAGAGGAATAATTTGTTACAACGACAAAAAGGCCGTGAGTTGTAGGATCGAAGCTCACGAATTGCCAAACGCAAGAAAGTCAAATGGCATTGGCTTCCGTACAGAAGTAATACGAGAGACAAACTTGGGGCCGAAGAAATAATTAAAAGGGCGCACAAGACACGTAGGGTTAAAAAGATACTCGTATTTCAAGCAACGCTAAGAGGGTCTTCACTTCTTTTAACGAAAGGAGCAAAAACCTCTCTTAAAATAGGCACTGGGACAGACCGGAAGTTGTATCGTCGTCGCCTTTCAATGTTTCGTATTTTACTTGCTCGACCGTCTAAGAAGAGCGACGCGATGCGCTTTCTTATTTCAGTCTCTTCGATGGAAAAACCCAAAGGAACCCATTGTTTATTAATAATCAATCTTTTTCACGAGCAAGTTGCAAAAAACACCGCTTTCGGAGAATCCCGTAACTTTTGGCGTAAAATTCGAAGAATTCGCGACTCCTCATCGAGCGGATCGGATAACCCCAAAAGTAATTTATACAGCAGTGATTCAGGCTTTTGCACGCTAAATTCCCTACCCGCCATGAATTTAAAACGATTAATTAAAAAAAATGTAGCTTAACCGATCATGCCAGCTCCGTCTTTTTAATCATGGAACTCGTATGTATTATTACACTTTGCTGATTAATCGCAAGAAAAGATTTTCTCAGCATTTCCAAGGCACGAATTTACATATTCAACGCGCATTCTGCGGAACGATTAGCATAAAATGTAACATAAAACTGTATTTTCCTCATATTCACCAGCATTTGGAGGCCGGGCTGTGATCAGCGGTAAAATATATCAACGAAAGTATAGAATGATAAGTGAGGGAAAATTAATGAAAAAATGGTGAAGTAACAACTGGCGGTGGAGAAAAGGAACTTTGGCCTCCTCGCGAAGAAGAAATTATTCAAGAGTGGCCGAGTGAACAACCAAGTTTGCAAATCGTTACGAAAGATGTTTTTCCCTTCTAACTCATAACAATTTTTCCTGAGCTCATAATCATTATATATATATACATATATATATTACCATTGAATATTATTCACAGAAATGTCTAATGAGCTTTGTAGTACTACGGCAATTATATTTATCGGCCATCGTATAAAATGTTCAAATCATATTTTACACTCGAAAGTGTAGCCTGCACTTCAGTTTCCAATAATTGTTAAAAACCAATAAAACATCGTTTAAAAGTAAAAAAAAACCGTCTCCATTCCCGCTCTTTCCTTTGAAATCATAAACTCACGGGGCAAACCACGAAGAAACGCCGTCCTCCGCATATCACACAATTAAGAGTCGATGAAGCCTCCGACCTCGCGGCTCCCTTAGCCGGCCACCCGTTCTCACGACAGGAGATACAGAAAGGAAGAGAGAAAGAGAGAACGCCGACGCGATGGATGGAACGAGGATGAATAATAAATGAGCGCAAACCGATCGGACAGCAAAAGACGGATACTGTAAATGATATATATCATATATGTATATATCATATAAAGGAGGAGTGAGAGAGTGAGTGAAAAAGAGAGCGGGGCGGGAGGGCGGGGCACTGGGCATTAGGACGGCGGTCGGTCGAGTGGGATGAAAAACAAAAGCGATATAAGGAAACGAGGGGCGAAAAGGGAAGGGATCCAGGAGTTGCATGTTCGTTCCCTTCGGACAACGCCGCCTGTTGGCGAACTTGCGAACCAACCGAACAAGGGATTCCTCCTTCCTTTCTCTTCGGCGCACATCTTCTGTTTACCCTGTTTGAAGGGGAACCACTGCTGCTGCTGCTGCTCCTGGTGCTGCTGTTGCTGCTGCTATCGCTCTTTGTCTTTCACTTTTGCTCTACTGGGATGAAAATTCTGCTGGGATTTCCAAACCCCTTCATCAATCAGCCTTCCAACGCCGCAATCATCATCACGTAACGCAACGAGAGAAACACGTGCGCGCGTGTGCATTTATGATAAAAACAATTGGCTCTGCATACCCGGCAAGTGTACCACCACATTTTTCATTAAAGCAATCAACTTCTTCTTCTCTCTTGATTCCAGCAGCTCCATTCTCAATGCATAGGTCTTATCACTGTTCTCGATTTTTTTCTCTCTCCTTTCCTTCATTCTGCGCGCCGAAGTTACGCGGTGAAGCAAATCTATCACAATTTAGCTAATTTACTACTAGGCTTTACTGACTCTCTTTCGCTCCTCTCTCTCTCTCTCTCTCTCTCTCTCTCATTCTCCTTCTCTCTCTCAATCTCTATCTCAACCCCCCCTCTCCCAACCCCCTTATGTCTCGCTATTTCTGACCCGAACAAGTTTGCCCACTGCAATTTAATCAATCAATCGATCGTTCAATCGTTCAAACGCTCCTTCTCCCCCCCCCTTTCCCTCTTGCTCTCGATCAACAGATCGATCGACTATTCGCTCGTTCGTCCGCGCATCGCGTTTATAAGAGAAAAATATTTTTTTATTATAATAATAATAATAATAATAATGAGCGAATCCGGACTCCAGGCCGCGACTACCCTTAAACATTCTCCTTGCCTTCGAACTTCTTGGCCAGGTCCGCTATGAGATTGTTATAGACGAGGGGATCGAGATTCTTGCCGAGCTGATAAAGGATGAACCAGTCGCCAATCTGACACCTGTTGGAGATGGTTTTGATCTGGTTGTGGGGCGAGAGGCGTGATCGCGCCCGCAGTAGGATGAAGCGCAGCTTCGGCCCAGCGACGACGGCCGCGCGGTACGCCAGGCTGAGGCCACTCAATACCGAGAGGATGATGAACCAGAACCAGAGGAACACGTAGATCTTCTCGTTGACGATGTTCAGCGGTAACACGCACAAGCCATCGAATTTCTGTACCGTGCCGGACGCACCATATTTGTGGAAGGTGCACTTGGTGACCTTGGGGAAGACCCGGGACATGGGATCGACCCTCTCCTCGGGCTCCATCTCCGTGAATTTGACGACGTCCGAGCCGTAGGTCGTGAACTCGCCGTCGAGGAAGAAGTCCATGAAGTAAATCTGGCCGACGACGTTCACAAAATTCAGGACTTCGCACAGGAAGAAGCGGAATGCATAAAAGTTCTGGGAGTGCAGATTGTTGGCAAAGTATTCGACGAGCAGCTTCCTCCGGTCAATTTTACACTCCTCGTTCATTACGGTACAATTTATGTCCATAATGAGCATCTTGATCCTGCCACCTTCCCAGGTTTTCCACAGGTAGCGAGGAATGTAGAAGAGAATCGCTTGGAAGAACAGAGTGAAGCACACCCACTGATAGTATTTGTGGTACTTAATCTCATCTTCGCCCTCTACATGGGAGGCTACTCCAGGCTGGACGATATCCTTACCCACGATGCCATTACGATCAGGAATGGTAAAGGTAGAGTAAATCCAGCAGTACGTGTCCATTACGTGCAATGGAATCTCGTCTACGATGCAGTCAATGGGATCCCCAATGTACTGCCTGGAGGTGACCAGTAGCGAAAAGGCCACAAGGATGACAAAGGTTGCTTTGTAATGTAACCTGAATACATTATTGTCGATGCAGACTGTGTCGAGCTTCAACAAGCCCTTCACAGAGCCAAATACATCAAACATCTTGGCCTCTTCTTGTCTCCTCCTCCGTGAGCTTGCTTACAACTCAAAACCCAAAAAAAAAAAGAAAACAAAAAAAAAAAAAAAAAAAAAAAAAAAAAAAAAAAAAAAAAAAAAAAAAAAAAAAAAAAAAAAAAAAAAAAAAAAAAAAAAAGAAATTTAATAGCCCTTGATGAAATAATGAGTACAGTGAACAAGTGTGTACTTTCTTTCATTCGCTCTTTAAATGTGGCTCAACAACAACGATAACTCAGTCGCGATTCAATTATTGCCTCCGGAGATTTGTAACGAATGAAATAGAATGAAGGAAAGAGAGAGAAAAGTGAAAGAGCACGATATATCCCGATGGCTCGCCTCGGATTCCTTCCTTCTTTCTTTCCCAAAGACCCCATCATACGATAACACGCGCCATGAACCATTAAAAACACAAGTTTACGGCTTTGCCGGGCAATCGGGCCTCTTCCGAGGCACCCGACGACAATGCGAACGGCAAAGAAGCCAGCGAATCGACATCGAAGCACACGATCGGGCCCACCCCCGCCACCTTTCCGGCCCAACCAACCCCGTGTTAGCCCGTCGACAGTTATTATGTATACGCACCTCGAGATAAACGGGCTTCCAGGAACGGTCGGCAATCGGCTCCCTGGCTTTCGTCACCCGGTGCTCACTCACCACCACCACCACCTCCGTCGTCGACGCGGTCCTCGCCGCCGCCAGCAGCAGCAGCAGTAGCAGTAGTAGCACTACCACGACAACTACCACCACCACTACCACCACCACCACAACCACCACCAATAACGACAACGACGACGTTAATAACAAATCTCTCTCGCGCTAAAAGCAAGGAGACGACGACGAGTCGCGCGCGCCACTAAGCAGCTTCAAAGTAGAGAGCCGCGCGCACTGGGAAGCCGATGGCCCGGCGACGCTCGTCCGCTCGGTGGCTGCAGCTGGTTGGAGCGAGACCGCCGTGGTGGCTGCGGCCGGCACACGTGCACGCGCACCGGAACCGTGCTCGCCCGCCTTTTTTCGCCTTCCCCCCGCGTGGCCAGGTGGCGCACACAAAGGTGGGACGGACAGGAGACGCGCGACCGCCGAGTGCCGAGGAGAGGAAGCCCCTAGCCCGTGGCGCAGCTTCGTGTCGCCGGCCTCGGTCACTCGTCCTTACAATCTCTACGTATAGACCCTGGTTGGGAGTCAACGCGGCGCCGTCGTGGCAGCGACGAGAGAGCAGCAGCAGCAGCAGCAACAACGCTCGCGAGCCGCGCACCTATTTTCTCCTCCGTTCTCCTTTCCTATACACGAACGCGCACGCGAGCGTCGGGGACTGAGCTCGTGCTCACCGTGGGACCCTTCCTTTCTCCCTCCACGCTCCCGCTCTATCTCGCTCGCTCTCGCTCTCCCTCCCTCGTCGACCGACACCGTCACCGCCCTCCTTCCTCTCGCGCCCCCTGCCCGCGTTCCACCGCCGCCACCGCCCCGCCCCGCCACCATCCCGTCCCGCCGCTGCCGCCGCCGCCGCCGCCACTGCCGCCACCACCACCACCACCACCACCAC